>MU853869.1:0-121128 GCA_033297225.1 Diplogelasinospora grovesii | reverse complement strand
CGCATTCCTCAGGCGCCCGTTCCACCGCTTCCGGCCTGCGGCCTGTCACGTGACATCCTTTCCTGGGGCACAGTTCAACTTGTGCATCCAACACCATCCCTCGAGGCCGTGTCATCACCAGACTCGGACGAAATGCTGATCTGATTCTCCGCTAAAGCAGCCCGGGGAACCCTATGTCTGCGGTTCACGTCGCCTTTGAGATCAACCCTGCTACAGAGCTTATAATTTTATCTGTCCGATCGAAACGGGTTTCTTCGGTCAGGTTCGCAGTGTGCTCGTCCGAAGACACGGAAAAGACCGTGCAGGAGGTCCTAAGAGGGGAAAGTCCCGCACAGGAAGTCCTAGGAGATGATGTTACGAGAGAAGAAATTACCGGGGACGGTGTTATCCTTTACGGGCAGAACTATGATATCTTTATTGCATCTTACGAATTTCGTTTGCTCTGGCTGAGCGGCGGCACCGAGCCTCTTAAAGCCCTCATTATCCAAGGCTACCGGACATCTTTGCAACTGTTATAAGATGTGAGATCGCGCGACCGGCTAACGGAGGGCGATAACTCGGAAGCACTGTCGTGGCATATGACCAGGCTAGGTACAGCAAAGAGCTCTCTTTTTAAGGATATCCCGCATCTTCGTATTAAACGAGGCGAAGGAGCTTACGGCACAGTTTATAAAGCGGTCGATCAGACCTCGGGCCATACATTTGCCATTAAGTCATGGAGAGGTTAAGCCACGTTAGTAACACGTTCCCTAACGGCTCCTATCCCACTTGTTCCCAGTGATACTAACACGCCTAGGCACATATCATCGAATATCTAGGTCAACAGCACTTCCACACTCTCAGTCCGGAGATCTTTATGCCGCTGCGAGAAGGCTCTCTGACCGGGCTTATTAAGACTACCCCGATTCCCGACTATTCCGACTTCTGCCTTAACGTGTTAAGACAGATGCTTAGCGCCCTCGACTACCTGGTAAGCCAAGACCTGGTCTACCGGGACTTGAAACCCGACAACATTCTCTACTACACTTTGCCCGACAACGGTGGTTTCTAATTCCAGCTGGCCGACTTTGAACTCGCCCATCACCGCTCGCTGGCCATAACGATTTGTGGCACGGGCTACTTCCAGGCTCCCGAGCTCTGGCCCGAGAAGAGCAAGGTCTCCGCCCCGCAGAGCCCTAAAATGGATATATGGTCCCTCTTCGTAACTATGGTTGCCGTCGACTCTCGGTTCTAAGACTTTCCACCGCACACTTTCGATTACGGCATTGTTCTGAGCGCACTGGAAGCCAAAGCCTCGCAATCAAAACTGGAGCCCATAGCGAGGCTTGATCCAGATCGCCGGGCATCGGCTGCGCAGATGCTTGTCCAATTCTTCGAGGGCAGGGGCTTAACGACGCCTCGATCGAAAATCCCCCCTATCAAGCCTAAGGCCGATAAGGCTCCCTAGGCAAGTCCGTCGCCAGCTGCGGAGCCAAGCAACCCCCCACAGACGAGTAACGATCGCGG
The DNA here is from genome assembly GCA_033297225.1 of Diplogelasinospora grovesii. NCBI lineage: Eukaryota > Fungi > Ascomycota > Sordariomycetes > Sordariales > Diplogelasinosporaceae > Diplogelasinospora > Diplogelasinospora grovesii. The sequence goes on along the minus strand of MU853869.1, from coordinate 119,622 downwards.
CAAAACTCCCCAGCGGCCGGAAGCAGCCGCCCGCCCCTTGGTCGTATATCCACCGCGCGGCCCGCGTCGCCTCCCCGGCAGCCCTGTTGCTCGCATGCTGCCAGCCATCGCGAACCGAGCAGGCAACACCGCGCGACCCGCTGCACCGCAGCTGCAGCCGATTCGCGCGCACAGGGATGGCGTTGTCAAGCGCCGGGCCCAACCCCCGGCAGCCAGAGCTAACGCTCCCGTCAGACCACCGCCGGAGCGAGAACCGCCAGTTCCCGACGGACCGCGTGGAAATTCTCCCCGGATTCCTAGGGCATTTGTCGACTAAGCCCGATAACGCCACGGAACTGCGCGGCCTCCACTTAATCATGTGAAGCCTACGAAGACGGCGCGCTGGGGATGTGGCGCTGGCCAGAGCGCTTTTGGCCTGGGGCTGACCCTTTGGGCTGGGGGTTGCGCCGTCCGAGCGAGTCCGCCGTCCTGTGACCGGTCATCTTGAGAGTTGTGCGGCCAGGAGAACTCATCTTGCGGTGCTTGCGGGGTGGCGGGCGACTATCATCGTCCTCCTCGTCCTGCTCAAATCGAGACCGCTGTCGAGCCCCCGAGACGCCCCATTGCGCCGAGGCCGTGGTACACATCGATGATACAAGACCCAATCAGCCTACCGGCGCCAGCGATTGCCCAGGATCCGCCGCCGCCGTGCAAGGAAGCCGATGGCAGGCGGGCCCGAGACGAGTGTCTCTACAGCCTCCCCAAGGTTGACTGGCAACCATGAGTGTATCTTCTGCGGCAGACGCTTCACTCGGAAGGGAACTGTGTGGAACTGTGCGGAGCGGTATCTTAAAAAGCGTAAGACCGATGTCCCATGTCCTCGTCCAGAGTGCAAAACTAAGAAAATCGTCTTAGAAGATGAGATGCGCTTTAAGAATCATGCTAAGGTTGTCCATGGTATCGATCTGAGGCTAAGGATTATTATAAAGGTGAGGACTGTAGAGACGAACCCCCCCTTGGAGGAGAGCGGAGAAATGAGCCGTCTCCACGACGAAAGATTGTCCTCGTAAGGAGAGGCCATGCTCAATCGCTAGGAACCGACAGGGGCCGGCAATGAGCACACCATCCCAGGAGACACAGCGGGGTCTGCGTCTGTTGGTGCGCTGCCGCCTGCGTTTTGTTAGCGTCCTATCGAGGTATGAAGTATATATATATATATAGGGGTATCCCCTCCCGGTTTCCTATCGGTTGCTTTTCTCCTGAACCATACCAGACCGACTATGGCCGTTTGTTTTTATCGAGACCTGATTAGCTGGAACCCCCTGTAAAGGGCGTGCGCAGAAAAGATACATTGTGTAAGCCAGCGCAGCTGGCTGCACCTGTTAAGAAGCGCAAACTCAAACGGCGAATTCGTGCTCTGAGGTACTGAGATAACCCAGGACGGCAAAACAATACCTTTAAACGTCAACTGCCCCGCGGGAGAGCTTTATCGATAAGATGGTGCAAAACGATCGCTAAGCCGAACTGCTAACGTTGGAAAAATGCCCCGCTAATCCCGAACTTCCGGTACCTGGCAGGGCAGGGCAGCCCAGGCCCCAGATCTGATTACCGATCAATCATCCAATGCTCCAGGTTAACTGAAATTCTTTGCTTGACAGCTGCCACTCACGCCACTGCCACCTTCCCTCCTTGCGCTGCTACATTTCTTCCTACCTTTGACACTCCTTCACTATTTTGCGCGTGTTTTGTTTTGTGATAATGGCAGACGACACAAGAGAGAACCAGCCCGCCACGCCCGGCGCAGTCCCAGGCCCCGAGCAACCGCCAGCACCGTTACCGAAGGGCGTTGTGCTGGGCAAAGATGGGAAGCCGTACGGGTTCCCCCCTTCCCCCCTCTCCTTTACCACTTGTACATTTTCTAATAGGTGGTTGTGTGTAGTTGCCGATCATGCACATCAAAGTCTGCATTCTCAGCATGGGCGTCGCAAATGGGCCACGCCAAACCCGCCCCCTCCTCACGGCCATTTTCGAGCGCTGCGACGACGTCTACACCAGCCTCCGAAGCTCCGGCGAGGAAAGACTGCCCGGCGGATGTGGAAACCTTGGGACGGAGCACATGGACCCTTCTGCACACCATAGCAGCGACTTACCCACCGAAGCCAACCCCCGTCGAACAGAACAACATCAGGGACTTTTTCAGGCTCTTCTCGAAACTGTATCCGTGCTGGGTCTGCGCCGAGGATTTCCAGGCTTATATGAAGAAGGAAGCGATAAAAACCGAAAGCAGGGACGCGTTTGGGAATTGGTTATGCGATGCGCATAACGAGGTTAATAGAAAGCTGGGCAAGCCTATCTTTGACTGTTCCAAGTGGGAGGAACGGTGGAGGACTGGGTGGAAGGATGGGAGCTGTGACTGAAGCTCTACCCTATTTTGTAAGAATCTGTACGATCTGTACGATCTGTATATATATGTATGAGTGTAGTATATTGTATGGCACAGCATGGCAGGGACAGAGGCGCATTAGGAGGGGCGTTCGGTTTCTTGGATCATCTCTCCTCAACTTCTTGGGACGCGCTTGGATGCGGCGATACCCATAGACTATATCTTCCACCTCATGCGATTCTTGTATCTACCTTCATGAGCGCGTTCTACTGAAAGGACGTGTCGGAAATATCTACGGATGTTTAGCGGCCGCGGCCGGGCGTTGCTCGATCTGACGTTGAAACGATTCCATGAGATGCCCCGATATGGTTATGAACCGGCAACATTCGTCCGAGACGGCGAGCTCCGGGTTCGCCGGGTAGTTAAGGCTTGTGGGCCCGGTCAATCCAAACAAGAGACCTGGGTTACTGGGCCAGACCAACCGACCCGCAGTGGCCTGACGACGCAACTTGCATCGATTACATCACAGGCTCGTAATTAGAGACATCGCTCTAATGGGCGGGTCGATACGGACACTGACTGGTATCCTGTCAGTCTTGTATGGAGCATTCGTTATTCGGACGCAACGGGCCCAGTGGCCTGACAGTACCGGAGATCATGACTGATTCACCAACCACTCTACGTTGCATTGCAGCTTCTATATCTTGCCATCCTCCCGTCTCATGATTTCGTGAAGCAATTTACTGCCTTATAAAATACCACTGCAAACCAATTGTCTCTGCTACATCTTGCCGCCACCAAAGCCAACTTAACTATTAGTTACCGTGTAATCGTGAGCAACTCACTCCCTCAACTGAAGAGCCGGACTAACTGGTATCAGGAACTACACAATGAGCGAAACGTCATTGGACATCAGAACGCAGCGCCTCCACAAGCCTGTGGATGTGGCCGAGTACCTGTTCACGAGGCTTCATCAGATTGGTATTCGTTCAGTCCATGGCCTTCCGGGTGACTTCAACTTGGTAGCTCTGGACTACGTTCCCAAGGCGGGGCTGAAATGGGTGGGAAGCGTCAACGAGCTCAATGCCGGTATGCCAGCCTCCTGAAGGGTTCCGACGATAGGAGCTACGTGCTAATCGGTGTCCCAGCATATGCGGCTGATGGCTATGCCAGAGTGAAAGGCATCTCAGCGCTCGTCACTACATTCGGTGTAGGTGAGCTGTCAGCTATCAACGGTGTTGCCGGTGCCTTCTCAGAGCATGTGCCCATCGTCCACATCGTCGGATGTCCGTCAACCATCTCGCAGCGGAATGGCATGTTGCTCCACCACACGCTCGGCACCGGCGACTTCAACGTCTATGCCGACATGAACGCGCCCATATCGTGCGAGGTGGCCAGACTGAACAAGCCCTCTGAGATTGCAGACCAGATTGACCACACTCTGCGCGAGTGCTGGATCCGCAGCAGACCTGTCTACATCATGCTTCCCACCGACATGGTGCAGAAGAAGCTCGAGGGCCAGCGTCTCGACACTCCTATCGATCTCTCTGAGCCGAAGAACGAGGAGGAACGGGAAGATTACGTCGTGGATGTGGTCTTGAAGTATCTCCACGCTGCCAAGAACCCGATTATCCTTGTCGATGCCTGCGCTGTCCGTCATAGGGTCCTGGAGGAGGTTCACGACTTGGTCGAAAAGACCCAGCTTCCTGTATTCGTTACACCCATGGGTAAGAGCGCTATCAACGAAACTCACGCAACATATGGCGGCGTGTACGCAGGCAATGGATCTCAACCGGAGGTTGCTGCCCGTGTTGAGGCGGCAGATCTCGTCCTGTCAATTGGATCACTCAAGAGCGACTTCAACACGGCGGGCTTCTCATACCGCACTTCCCAGCTCAATACAATCGACTTCCACAGCACACACTGCGTGGTTCGCTACTCCGAATACCCAGGAGTGCACATGAAGGGCGTTCTGCGCAAGATCGTCGATCGTGTCGACGTGTCCAAGCTACCACGCACCAGTAGCCCGCCGGTCGTGAATAAAGTGAGCGAGAATCTCGACGACTCCCAGACAATTACCCAGGCGTGGTTCTGGCCTAGATTCGGCGAGTTCCTCAAGGAGAATGATATCGTGGTCACGGAAACCGGCACAGCCAACTTTGGTATTTGGGAGACCAAGTTCCCGGCGGGAGTGACTGGGCTGAACCAGACACTCTGGGGCAGTATTGGATGGTCAGTTGGCGCCACTCAAGGAGCAGCCCTGGCAGCTGTGGACATGGGAACTGATCGACGGACCGTCTTGCTTGTGGGTGACGGCTCCTTCCAGCTCGCTTGCCAGGAGGTCAGCACCATTGTTCGGCATAACCTACACGTTACCATGTAAGCCTAACCCAGAAGACCACCCCTATACTCTAGGACCAGGACTAACTCGGAACTCAGCTTCCTCATCTACAATGAGGGTTTCACCATCGAGCGCTGGATCCACGGCATGGACGCGGAATACAACGACATCACCAGATGGAAATACACCGAAATTCCAAGCGCCTTTGGAGCAAGCCCGGAGAATGTCAAGACTTATGTCGTCAAGACCAAGGATTGTCTCGAGAAATTGCTTACGAACGAGGAGTTTAACAAGGCCAAGGGCTTGCAATTCGTCGAGCTTTGGATGCCCAAGGAGGACGCCCCTCGCGCCCTGAAGATTACGGCAGAAATCTCTGCCAAGACCAATGCGAAGACGGAGTAAATGTGGAGTATGGGCAAGGGGGGCTGCTGCCATAGACTGGGACCGGTCCGTGTATGAGACGGAAGACACGTAATTAGTTTACTTGGAGATTGTTGAATGCTAGCATGTTAGGTAGTGAGTTTATGATACGATATGTGCCTTTTTCGGCCAACTCCATGATTCTAGAGATGGATGGTGATGCTACCTAGCCACACTCCCTTTTGATGTTGATGTTATTATTGTTGGTCCTCCTCCAGATCCTCAGTCTTGGCCCTTTTGGCAGGGGACACCTCACCGCTCGGTCGTGGATGCTGCCTCAACCTCTGTCCACCCTTACCCTTGTGCCCTTCTTCTACCTCCTCTCTCTTCTGGCCCATGTCCCGTGGGGGTTGTTGTTCCTGTATCTGTATAGCTTCCAACTGCACCAGAACCTCATTCAACCTCTTTCGGGCCTCCAGCTCCCGTTTGGTGGACTCACTCCCATGGGGCCGGTAAAACTCTCGTACCACTGCAACGGTCGCATGGTACGCCCTGTACAAGAGTATCCTAACGTGTGCGGTTTGTCGGTCTTGGATCATGTCGCTATCATCGTCGTCCTCATCTGTTCCTTCCAACCAGTGACCCAGAACCACCACACCCACACCTGGCCCCCCACCCCCAACCTGGTCTTTTTTTGTGTTTGTGTTGTCGTTGAACCCCTCTAGAAATTCTGGGGACGGTGAGGGTGAGGGTGAGGGACTGCTGAAGACGGTAGCGAATAACGGGTCGCCGAATATGCAGTTGCTCCAGTCTCTTAACCCAGTGACTAGCAACTTTCTTCTTTTTCTTCTCGACCGACTCTCTTCTTTGTCATCCCCTTCTTCTTCTTCTTCTTGCTCGTCTTCGTCTTCTTCCGACTCTTGCTCCTCCTGCTCCTCTTCTCGGTCTTGGTCTTCTTCCCTGGGTTTGTCCCCGTCGTCGACCATATCGACAAGAACACTCCCCTCATCACCCCCATCAACAGCCACCAACCTCGGCACCGTCACCGCGTCCAACGCCCACGCAAGCCTCCGAAAGTGCCTCCTTATCGCGCTGTAGGGCATCATGATGGTCATGTCCTCCCCGTCGCGGAGTATCCCTTCCAGCATGGAGTGAAAGGCTATTGACCAGTGCGATGCCCCTTCTCCTCCTCTGTTCATCCCCCTTGTACCCCCTACCCCAACCCGATTCCCGTCCCCTCCCCGACTACTGTTCCCAATCATCTGTACCCCCCCTCTACCCATACTCATACCACTCATATTGTTCGTCCGAACATATTGCGTCCAACTCGACGGTAACGGCGTGTCCTCCACCACCAGCACCTCTTGCTGTTGTTTTGTTGTTGTCCTGTCTGTGTCTGCAAGAACCAGCGAAGCAGGCCCGAACCTCCCAGATGGGCTCGTCAGTCTCGCCAGCCTCCTGAACAGACGTGCAGTCTGTCTATCCACCGACTGTCGTTCCTCGTTTGTCAATGGTGACTGACCGTGACCGTGACCGTGACCGTGACCCGGTAGTAGTCCAGCAAGGGGTGTTCCTCGTGGCGGTTCGAGTATGGTATACGGACACCCCAATTCATTATTATTCTTCGTGTGGGCGATGATGGTCGGTAGGAAGCGTAGCAAGCTAGCGGTGTCTATTTCCTTCTGCGTCTCCCCTCCCACCACCTGTCTTTGTCTTTGTCTCATCGTGTCGTGGGGCGGCATCGCTTCGTCTTCCCTCTCCCCGCGTGGAGTAGTAGTAGCAGTGGTGTTGATGGCCCTGATCCACCCGACAACGACAGCCTCGGCGCCAACCATCAACTGCTCGCACCGGAGCAGTCTGACCATGTAATACTGCGTGGGCGGCGGCGGTGGCAGTATAAGCAGGAGCTTCCTTCGTCGCCCTGTCGTCGTTGCGCTCCTGCTCCTGCTGACTGACGAAGGGGAAGGGTTGCGGACGACCACCTCATATACCCTCTGATGGTAAGACGACGACGATAAACAGCTACTATTAAGCGAGGAAGAAGAAGAAGTCGCTTGCACCTGCTCAACAGTGATGACATCATCATGTCCGACACCGACACAACAAAGTACGGTCTGGACGACAGACGGATCTATAAAAGAAGAATGGGGGTGGGGTTGGGGTCGGGGGGGTGGTCGGCAGCACATATTTCGGAAAGGTGCGATGGGTAACACACACCAAGAAAGTTAAAAAAAAAAAAAAAAAAAGATCAGAACTAGAATAATAGACTACAGTTTAACCCGCTTGTTGGGATTGGGAGAACGCTTCGCTTCACTTCGCCTCGTCCCGGGCTACACTGCAGTGTTGTAAATAAATGCTGGCGTCCCTCCTCCTCCTCCTCCTTGTAGCAGCCGATGATAATGATGTCGTACGATGGATGTCGTACGACAGAGAGATGTTTGTTAAGACAGACAGACAGAGAGAAGCCTTTTTTCTTTGCAAGACAGACAGAACGTTTTTTGTTCTCCAAGGTTAAGGTTTCACACACAGGAATTCGTTTGGCGGGTTTGTCTAGGTCTGTTTGGGGGGGGCGGGTTTATGTGCTTTTTATTAATAGCCAAGAGTGAAAAAGGGGAAACAAGAACCGGGACTGTCTTCTTCTTCTCCTTTCCCACCGAAACCTTCCATGTTCTTTTCCTCGTGAAATAACTTTAGGTACTGGCTTTTACGGGGTTTGTTGGTTTTCTTTTTTTTTGGCTCGTCATATGCCAAGTTGAACAGCGCGGCATGTACTGTACTGTACTGTGTAAGTGTCATGTCACTCAGGAATCTTTCAACGGCTAACAACAGCACATGATCGGAACTTCACCTCGTTGTTGACATTAGATGTCGTCGCTTCGTTAGTTAATTAACCGAACCAGAAAACAAATAAGCTATTATCAGCCCTGGATGGGAACCCGTTACCCGCTGTGAATAATAATAAAATGCGAGAATCCGCGAGGGGGCCGAGAAAAAAAAACAAAATATAATACGGCAATGGACAATCCGAGACAAATTCGATAAGTAATGCACAGGACACGTTTGGTGCCCGATACAGAAACGCAACAGCATGGCACTGGGGGCTCTTGACGACGCCATTTACATAGTATATGTTGCAAGGCATGGTACGGATGCAGTACCTTGTCAAAGTAAGCCAGTCCAGCATAGCTACGTACATAGTACTCCACTTTGTATAACTAAGCCGAGGAATGGACCTGGACCATGCATTCCGGACCGGCAAGGCCCCCATGTAAACTAAGGGTAAGCTTACTGTGTAGATAGATCATGGAATCGTGGCGGCAGGGGTGGGGGGGGGGGGGGAATGTACATATGTATGGGGAAACGGCGGAAGCTCGTCTGGGGGGGCCAAGAGGCGGCGGGCGGCGTTTCATAGCCTGAAATGCTTGGTTGACGAATAGGGCGCTGCGCGTAGCGAGAAGAGGGAGAAGAATATGGACTAGTGTATGTATGTATGTATGTACCTTGACTTCAGTATTATTAAACTTTCAAGCCTGCCGAGCAAATACTCCGTGTGGGAAATATGCATGCAGGCAATTACGTAGCCTGTTAACAGAGACAAACGACCAACAAACACGAACATCGGGATTCTGCTTTAAGCTGGATAGAGAGAAGATGCAAGTGACAATGGCAGAGCAGCACACATTGTTTGCCTTTCACGAGGGGGGGAAGGGGAAACGAACGAAGGAAGGAGGCGGACCACTCGGATCTGTACACAGTACAGGAAGTTGAAGTGTTTAAAAAAGTTCCGCGGCGCTTCCGGGACTCTCGGTTGAGCGGCTCGCTTATGAACCAGAAAAAGGGCAAAGGACGAAGGAGCCTTGGGGAACATTGAGGCTTACATGTGTAATACTGTGTGTGCCTGTCATATGTATTGCAGAACCTCATCTGCAGGGTATGTACACGACTTAGGAAATGCCCCGAGGAGGATCGTGGACACAAAGAGATTTGGAGAACACTTGTGATGATGTTGAAAAAGTCAGCTGACTGGCTGAGTAACATACACTGGTAGAATAACTACGGCAGTCCTTAACATTCTTCTTGCACTTGACTCCTGAGTAATAAGAGTAAAGTTGAGCTGGGAAAGGGAATGTTCCGCTGGTTTTGATAGGAAAGAACAGCGTCTGGGAAGAGGGAAGGTTGACGTGCGGCTGAGAAAGTTTACCGCAATACACTCGCTCTAACGCTATTTTGCAGTAGTGTGTTAAATGGGGGAAAGCAACTGATTCACAATCGCTGGACGCTAGGTAGGTGTGCATCGTCACCTTCCTATTTCGTCGATTACGTCGATTTCTCGGTCCAGGGTAGAAGCGGTCAAGTGTTCGGGTGAAGGATCAGTGTGCCATACGTAATCCATGTCTGTTGAATCTGATGCATGTGGATATGCCGGCCGATCTACGGATTTGGATCGGAGGCATCCTTCAGAAGATACGTAGTATCTTTTGACTATTCGTGTGTACGTATTAGTCGGTAACTTTCGAGGAACTGATAATGTCAGAATTTCCACTCGCGGATCGACCTCCGTCGCAGGCACACACGGCACAAGCGAGACTGCGTTTAAGTGATTGGTGTGCATTAAGCGAGAAAACAGAGAGTGTGCAGTGTCAGGACAAAGACATTTCCACGTGGGGAGCGGTCTCTCTCGGTCGGCGATAAGGTATCCCTTTGGCCGTGAACAAGACCACTTTTCAGCGTCCAAGGGTCTATAGCCAATCGGCTCCCCTCGCTCAAAAATCGTGGCGTTTTCGAGACGTCCAGTCACCTAGCACTGGCAGCCCAAAGCGCTGGTTGAGAAGTACACTGGTCGTATTGTGGGTCCACGCTAAAAAGTGGTCTTGTTCACGGCCAAAGGGATGGTTGCAGAAATGACAGGTATATTGCAACAATGTAGGCTCGAATGTGTGTAGAGATGAATGAACAGTAGCCGAAGAAGAATTGGTAGCGATTCTCGTCAGTGCCGTGTTCGAGCTTCATTGTCTGAAGGTCCCGTCGTTACCAGTTCCCAGTCCCCTGGAGCTCCCTCGGGATCGCAAAATTCGGGCGTGAACCGGCCGAGATGCGAGCGGCGCCAAAATTTAGCCACACACAGATCACAAGGCGGCACCAGTTTTTAGCGTGTAACATTGGATTGGAGCTCTCGTCAAAAATGTCTGGAATAGGGCTTAGCGTAACGTCCGTGCGGCAAGTTTAGGTGCACTTCGCTCTCCAGCGAACCAAATCCCGGATATGCAGCCATCGCCATCACGGTTGTAATATCTAGGATATTCCTCTCGCACAAGGTATCCGGTTAAAGAAACGAGCTCGTGGCATCGTGTGGTTATCAGAAATGACCTGGCTCCTAAACCATAATAGCCAACGTTTAAGAGGAATCCCTCGACATGTGAAAGCTGACATTTGCCATCCTACAAAGTGATACGGGTTCGTGTCCCATCTCCGCCACATTTCAAGAGTTCTGTAAGCGAGCCCAAGCAAACATCCACCCATACAAGCTCGGTGTTCAACGTTCCTCGTCCACCTCATCCTTGGATGCCTCATTCGGCGGCAGCGGCTGGGTTGCTCTTCCTCGCTTGGTTGTAAAGCTCGGTGATATTGTACTTCCTGAGCTCCTCCCATTCACCGCCATCAACCACGCTCATTCCGCAAACGTTCTGTCGTCATTGTTAGAGGATCTTCCCATTTGACATGTGGAGTGGCTTGCTCACCTGGTACAGCTCGATCAATATCACCTTGTCAGGATTCTTAAGGTTGACCTTGTGACGGTCATCGCTGATCATTTTAGCGATCTCATTAATCACAAAGTCCCTCTTCAACGTGTTGTGGTTCCGAATTGTCGGTCGAATGGCAAACTAAGGCGACGTCACTTAGCGCGACTACCCCCACAGAAAACAATGACAACCTAACTCACCGTAAAAGCCCTTGTAGGTGCATCATCCGTGGCTCGGCTGTCATCGACTTTCGCCTCTGCAGTCTCGCCATTGGACTGCTCGCTCGCCTGTTCTGCGGTTGGTGCTGGTGCTTCTGAAGTGGTGGTCTCGTTGCGGGGCTCGTCTTCGGTGCTCGTACTTTTCTTACCACTCAGCTCAAAGTACGGAGCCAGCGCCGCCTTGGCAACCTCGACGATTCCCTGCTCGGTTGCTTTACCCATCACGGTGACTGGTGTGAGCCTGTTCAGGTAGCGGGTCTTGGTCTGCCTGGGATCTGTTGGACCAGCTTCCTTCGCGTCCAGACATATCCGCCTGACGAACTCCACGGGCTCGATTGGCGGAGCCTTGGTCTTGAAGAAAAGCAGACAGTCGACGTTCATCCTGATTGGCGTGAAAACTTGCTCGCCATTCTTATTAGGCTTCGTCTTGAGGGCTGCCACCTCCTTCTGAATCGCGGCTTCGATGTCATCTTCGCCATCTTCGCTCTCGGCCTCATCTTTTGACGGCTTGATGCCATACATCTTGTCCGCATACTACCTCGCTCTATGGTAAGGACATGGCTATTATAGGCAGGATCGGATAGAGAGCAGGGGCAAGAACGGACCTCGTCAAAGAGCAAGCCGGCTTCTCTTGCAGCCCTGCGTTCCTGATGCCTAGCGCAAGTGATCCATATGCCAACATCTCCTGGCTGGATGGAGCTCTCACTCGCCATGGCTGCCCTGGCCTCGTGCTGCGGTGTCCTCCATTTACCCGAGTTCCCCTTGGTAAGGCTGTCAGTAACAGACTCCACCCGACTCGCCCGGGCAAATTTTTGCATACCTTCTTCTTCTTTTGTTGTTGGCCGGATGCGCCGCCGCTTGGGGCGTCCTTTCTCTTGCCGTCGTTTGTCATACTATCTCTGTGGGATTGAGCGATACAATTGGTAGGATAAGGGGAACAGATTTGGTGTAGAGATGTATGAAATACTACAAGCTAAACTGGCCCAGGAAACTGCTGCTTGCGAATTGGGATACTGCTTCACGATTGTAGGAAATCTTCAAAAGATCATAGACAAAGGTCGGCAATTGATCCTAGCGGTGTTTAGAGACTTTTACTGTTCATCTTCCATGGTTCGATAAATTGTGAGGTGAGAGCAGCTGCGCGTGTGGGCCTCCTTCCAATTGGATTGACGCGAAAATTCAATGTTCCACAATGAGTTCAGGAGCCTGATCACGTAAGCGTTTCTCTGCTTCGACAGCGTGAACAGCAGCCAAACGGGAATATTTTAATGTAAACACCGATTTTCCGGTTTGTTTGTAAGGATGCCAATGGTACTCCGTAATTCTTCGTTTTTCTCCAGAATTTATATTCACAATTCAGATATTCATACGGTTATATCGGACACGGTGGTGATTCTGTGGTTTATTGGTTTTGGGGTGTCTAAGACTCCTCATCTGACCCTTCGTCCCTCGGTAACCTCATGCCCATCAAACTCAGCAAATTCCCAGTCGGCCCAGCCATGCCAGCCTGGGATTTAAAGCTTTCGAGGAGGTTCTTGGCGAGGTTGTAATCGATGTCCACCTCCTCCTCCCCTTCATCATCTTCATCGTCGTCGTCATCTCCAATATCAATCTCCTTGCCTTTACCCTTTGAGTCTGGAACCTCCTTCTCTTTGCCCTTTGCCTTGAGCGATTTCGTCTTGTCAGGTTTAGGATCCAAAACAAGAGCGCCGTGTTCGTTCAGCTCAGACTCCATCTGGACCATCAATTTCCGAATCTCTTCATCTTCATCCCCCTCTTCGTCCCCTTCCTCCTCCTCGCCCCCTTTCATCTCGTCAACAACATTTTCTTTCCCTTTACCCTTCCCTGCTGCCGCGGATTTATCTTTATCCTCCGAGGGTAAGCCCATCATCTCACGCATCATCCTCGCAAATTGCTCCTCGTCAAAGCTGACCTCTTTGTCCATATCTTCATCCTCTTCCCCATCCTCCTCCTCCTCATCCGTATCATCCATATCTCCGTCTGTATCCATATCATCATCCCGATCCATGTCATTCAGCTCAGCCCCCTCAAGTCCAGCAGATTCATCATTAAGGAATGCTTCAAATCTGCTTACAATCTTCTGCAGATCTGCTTGAGTCTTGGCATCACTGAACCCCCCTCCCCCTGCACCCTTTTCCGTAGTTTTTGGTTTACCGTCCAGTTGGGCTTCAAAGTCGGCATAGTTAATGTTCATCCATGAATCGTCATCCTCCGTACCCACTCCCGGCCATTGTCTGATATCGTCGTCTGTGGGGAGTATGCTGTCCCCATCCTCTTCGAGATCTTCTAATAATATACCGACCTCGCGAACGACACGGTTGTCACTGTTCTGAGAGTTTTTCGCAAGGATTTCGAATCCGGTGGTAACCTTCATTCCCAGTTCTAGACGGTCCAGCTTTTTCACTGCTTCATCACCCTTGCCATCCAGGTCGGGGGATTGGAATAAGGGGTGCCAGATGGGTGGGGGATCGAAACGCTGAGACTTTAATTGTGCATACAGCACCTTTGTAAACCGCACACTCACGGTAACCAGGTCCACCGGTGGGAAGATGAGGGTAGGGTTTGGGGAAAGGAGGGGTTTGAGAGAGATGGGGTCACGGAGGTAAAATGCTTCTGTAGCCGGGGCGATGGCTTTTGGGCGGGCGTGTAAGATGTATGCGAGTTTTCTGGGTATTGTAACGAGGGCATGGTGGAGGGAATCCTGAATTTGTTGGGGATAGCGTTCCAGACGGTAAAAGGCTTCTGCTTCGATGAAGGTGCTGTGTATCAACTTTTCGGGACTAGTTTTGATGAAATTAAGGGCTTCGGTGAGAGAGATGGTTTTTGATGTTGCCTTGGGATCTAGAGGGATGATGCGGAGTTGGCCATTGTTGATCCATACTCTGTTGGTGTCGATCTCGGGACTCAGCCAGTCGGGCACCACTTTCGCTGCTTCTATGAGCAGAAACTCGCCGTCGTTGTCAAACACTCGTATCCAGAGATTGGGAGAGGATTTGGAGAGTTCTCGGAGTAAATAGACAATCAGCCACTCGTCTTCTACGCTGTCGCCGTAACTTGTTGTGCCGTGGAGGTAGAATAGTCCTGTTCACAGTTAGTCTCACACCCATTGTATGTAAATTTGAGCGTTCAAACCCCCTGCTCCCCTTCAAGTACTTGAACCTCGCTCTTATCCCATCAGTCAACCACTAAAATGAGACCAAGAGAGGTATGGAAGAGTGTAACATATAATGCAGGCAAGTATCTGAGAAGGATTGGCAGAATAATGCAGGAGACCTACCCTTATGATTCTTAGTCTCCAGCTTAAACGCCTCCCGTTGCCAGATGTAGTCTTTTGTGAGCTCTTCTGACTTTTGCATGGCTGCCTTTCGGACAGCCTCCAGGGATGAAAGAGCTTTCCGTGGATCCAACTTGTCGTCGATAATGAAGAGCATGTACTCGACGCAGTTCTCTGGGAGACTCATTCGGAACCCGTCAAAGCTTTCGTCCCCAGGACGCAGTTCGTCAGCAGTTGAATCCATGGTATTATCTGCACCGTTTGTTCGTCTTGTGGTAGAGCCGCTGCTAGTAGCCAGACATATGGGGAGACCGTTTTGTAGGGTTCAGTTACAGGTGGTGTGAGCCGAGAGTGAAGCCCATGCTTGTTTAGTTTACGTATGGTGGGGCAACATCCCACTTCTGCCCACAGTCCTCGCACTGTAGCGGGGCAGAGGGGGCAAGTACCGCACGCTAAGCCGCGCTGTCAGGTGCGCACTGGCGCGCACGGCAGCGTTAGTGGGGGATCTTTTAATTTTGGTGGGGCTCAGGCGCGGTTTCCTGCCTGGCGCGGCGTGTCTTTGACGCGATTTCCCTTTGCGGCAGGACGCCCCTGCCGACGCCCACACAGCTGGGACTGCAACCTGGTTTGGGGCAACTCCCTGCACACGAATCCAAGACATTCATCATTCATCGACAGGTAGCGACCGGAAACGATCAATTCGCAAAGATGCCCGCGAGATCGTCAAACGGTAGTAGCGAGGCCGAGTCCTCGAGAAAGCGTACTCGGCACGTCCAGAGATACGACGACGAAGACGAGGAGGAGGAGTATGATGACGTGCAAGGATCGAGCCCTGCGAATCGATCCGACTCTGTATGCTCCTAGATGTTCCATTCGGACTCATTCGAGTGCGCAAACTAACATCAAACAGCGAAAACGAGCCCGTCTTTCTAGCGAGAGCACCGAGTCTGTCCGGCCGAAGCGAGAGACAACTGCCGGCCCTGCCTCGGTGAATAACGTTCCCTCGGGACGGGAGTCGACAGTCACATTGCAAAATGGCGACAACTCAACACTCGAAAACAGAGAGGAGGAGGGGGAGGGAGAAGGGGAGGACGAGTCTATGGACGAAACGGACTACCTGCCGGACCCTCAACCGACGCAATACGAAGACCTGCGAGACAACAACTTCGAGCATCTTCAAGATGAGGAAGGCGATGACCTGCGCGCCACGCAAAGGCTGCGGTTCCGGACGAATATGGTGGGAGAGAATGCGATCGCAGACAACGGCATCATCGAGAGCATCACTTGCATCAACTTCATGTGCCATACCCGCCTGCACTGCGAACTTGGCCCGCTGCTCAACTTCATCGTGGGCGAGAACGGCAGCGGGAAGAGCGCAATTCTGACTGCGATTACTCTCTGCCTCGGCGGCAAGGCAAGCGCCACGAATCGTGGAGGCAACCTCAAGACATTCATCAAAGAAGGCTGCAGCCGGGCTGTTCTGATCGTTAAGATCAAGAATCAGGGTCAGGATGCGTACAAGCATGACATTTTTGGGGATTCAATCATTGTGGAACGTCACTTTGCCAAAACGGGCGCTACCAGCTACAAGATCAAGACGGCCAATCGGCAGGTCTACTCGACCAAGCGATCGGAGGTGGAGGAGATTGTCGAGTACTATGCCTTACAAGTGGACAATCCGTTGAATATCCTCTCTCAGGATAATGCCCGCCAGTTCCTCAACTCGTCTAGCAAGCAACAAAAGTACAAGTTCTTTATCGAAGGCGTCCAGCTTCAACAGCTCGACAACGACTACAGGCTCATCTCCGAAAGCCTCGACCAAATGATAGCCAAGGTTCCAGAACAGGAAGAGCGCGTCAAGCATGCCAAGAAGAAGTTGGATGAGGCGAAACGGCTCAAGGAGTTACTGGAGGGCAATAGGCAGATCCGCATCAAGTACAGGACGTTGCGCAACCAAATGGTCTGGAAACAAGTCGAGGACCAAGAGGCTGAACTCGTGGCCCGTACAAAGGCTGTCGCTGAAGCTGCCGAGAAGATTCTTGAAGCCGAGCGGACGGTAGAGGTCAAGTCCGAAGCGCTTCGGAAGAGCGACGAGAAGATTGAGCGTGCCACGGAAGACGTCAGAGCTGTCAAGGAAGAGGAGAGCGAAATCAAGCGGCGAGCTGAGGAGGCCAACGAGGCTTTTCAGCACGCCAAACAGGAAATCCAGCGTCTACATCATGACGAACGAGAAGCCCACTCGCTTCTAAAAAGCACAGAAGAAGAGGTCAAGGAGCTCGAACGGAAGATTGCCGAAGAGCAGCAGCGTCTCGAGGACACCAGCGGCGAGGCTCACACTCAGGCGTTGGAGGCGCTTGAGAAGGCCAAGAACAAGGTGGCGAGGATCCAGGGCGAGATTGAGGAGAACGACAAACGCGAACCGGAGCTCGTCGAACGGGTCAAGGAGGCCCGCGAGGCGCTCAAGAGGGTAGACGAGGCGTACAAGACCAAGCGAGACGAGATTGAGGTGCAGAGGACGAGGATCAGGCGGCTCGAGGAAGATCGCGGTAACCCTTATGACGCATACGAGGCGCAGGTCCCGAATCTGCTGAGGATGATTGAGAGCGAGGGCAGTTTCGAAAACAAACCCATTGGGCCTCTAGGTACTCACATCGCACTCCTTCAGCCTCAATGGTCGTCTATCCT
Source organism: Diplogelasinospora grovesii (assembly GCA_033297225.1). Taxonomy (NCBI): domain Eukaryota; kingdom Fungi; phylum Ascomycota; class Sordariomycetes; order Sordariales; family Diplogelasinosporaceae; genus Diplogelasinospora; species Diplogelasinospora grovesii. The sequence continues at coordinate 102,620 of MU853869.1, read as the reverse complement.
GGAGACGTTCTTTGGAAAGAACCTCAACGCCTTCCTCGTTACCTCTCAGCGTGACCAGAGGATTCTGGATGGCATGATGAGCCGGCTGGGCATCAGGAACTGCCCGGTGCTCATCGGAAACCGGAACCTTCAAATCAACACCGAAGGCAAGGAACCAGATCCGCAATTTGACACCATCCTTCGGGTGCTGAAGATCGACAACCAGCTCGTCAGGGACCAGCTGATCATCAACAATTTCATGGAGCAAGTCATCCTGATCCCCGACCGGAGACGGGCAGAAGAAGTCATGTTCGACGGTGCACCACCAAGAAACGTCAAGATGTGCCTGTGCTTTCACGACAAGAAGCGCGGCGAGGGCATCCGCCTGACGAATACCGGCAATATGGCTTCCACGCCTGTCCAACCCAACCCTCGTCTGCAGCCGCGCATGAAGGCCGATACGGCATCGCAGATTGCCCACTTTAAAGAGGCGCTCCGCCAGACGGAGAGCGAGTTCAAGGTCATTGAGAACGACCGACGGCGCTTGCAGCAGGAAGCCCAGCGTACTGAAACAGCACTAAAGAAGCAGAAGCAAGACAAGAAGATTCTGGAGTCACAGCTCCGCCAGGCGCAGGTGGCGGTAGACAACGCCGAGGCGAACCTCGACCAGTTCGAGGGTATCGACGGCCGCCTGCGGGGGTTGCAGGAGCAGCTGACCGAGGCGAAGGCGCAACGTGAACACCACGGCATCCAGTACGGCAGTCTGGCTGCAAAGAAGGGGGATAAGAATAGCGAAGCCGAAGAGGCCTCTAAACAGTTGAAGGCTGCAAAACTGGAGCTGCGAGAGTACGAAGCCAAGCTCGACAAGGTGGAGGAGAAGCACAAACGACTTGTCGATACCCGGAAAATAGTCCTGGCGGAGTTGAACGAAGCGATTGCTGCAGTGGAGATCTGCAAGGAGGAGAAGGAGAAGAGCGAGGTCAAGTACGAGAGACAGGTCGGGCGGGTACAGGATTTCATAGGGCAGGCCCAGGAGATCGCGCCGACAAGGGTGGAAGTCCCCGAGGGGGAGACGGGTAACAGTCTGGAGGCGCAGTACCACGCGATTGGTAAACGGCTGGCGGAGCAGGAGGCCAGACATGGAATGACGGAGATCCAGGTCAACGAGAACCTGGTCGAGTCGCAAAAGACGTATGACAAGGTGGTGGAGGACCTGAAGAGCATGAAGATTGTCAACTCGCATCTGAGAGACGCGCTGCTGCTGAGGTTGCACAAGTGGAGGATGTTTCAGCGCTACATCTCGTCCCAGTCGCGAGCGAACTTTATCTATCTGCTGTCGGAAAGAGGGTTCAGGGGAAAACTGTTATTAGACCACGAACGCAAGGCGCTGGATCTCATAGTCGAGCCGGATCAGACGGAACCTGGCGGACCGATGCGCACGACCAAGACACTGTCGGGAGGGGAGAAGTCGTTCTCGAGTATTTGCCTGTTGTTGAGCATCTGGGAAGCGATGGGAAGCCCGTTACGATGTCTGGACGAGTTTGATGTGTTTATGGACAATGTCAACAGGGCGATTAGCACGAATATGCTGGTACGTTTCCCTTTCTTCTTTCCCTCCCCCTCCCCTTCCCCTTCCCACTTTCAGCACTTTCTTTTTTTTTTAACTCATTTCTATTATTATTTGGGTTTGTGTTTGTTTGTTTTGGTTAGTTTTGTATGGAGGTTTGCTAACGTTCTTCTGCGTCATGTACAGATAACGGCCGCCCGAAGATCCGTAAACAGGCAGTACATCTTCATCACTCCCAACTCAATCGAGGGCAGGAGCGCGTTGGAGAAGGACGTCAAGGTTATTCGGTACGTTCCCCCAACCTTTATCTACTAACTAACACATGAAGTGTGTGTGTGTTTGTGTAGGTGCTGACAGAGTATACAATAGGCTCACGGATCCAAGACAGCGGACGCTTGCTGATCACTAGCCTACCTAACCTTACATTGGTTTGTGGTTTGTGTGTTGGTTGAGATTTGTTGTTTTTGCGTTTGGTTTAAATACCTACCTATCTTGCCTATCTTTGCCTGTCCTTGCCGGTCTTTTTGCGTTAGTTAACTTTTACATATGTCGGTATAGATATATATATGGGTAATTTAGGTCCCGCATGTCTCTCTCTCATGTTCTTAGAGGGGGTGTTCTATCTGGTCTGTCTGTCTGTCTGTCGGGTGTTCTGTCTGTCTGTCTGTCAGGTGTCTGTCGAGTTTGGTGGAGGGGAAAAACCGGGACATGTAGAAGAATAAAAAGGTTATATATTATTATTATCGGGTACATGTTGCGTCCCTTAGTGTCCCAGGGGCGCAGCACCCCTCTCTCGCAGCTCCCTCGTTCCAGTTCAGTTATACCAGGTCTTTTATCTACCTGGCTTAGTCAACAGACAAAGAGTTTTTTTTTTTTTTTTTTGCTACCCATCTCGGGCGGAGTCATATATATAAGGCATGGTGTTAACAGCTGGTTGCCCCCCCCCTTTTAGGTGTGTGTGTGTGTGCAGTGTAATGGTCGCTAGCGCAGGGAGGTAGGTCTCCTTCCTTTTATTGTTTGCAACTCTCTCCTCTGCTTCTTCTTTACGCTCCTTTCTCTCTCTCTCTCTCTCTCTCTCTCACACTCACTTCCTCTCCCTTCTTCTTTTCGTTAACAACAACAACAACAACAACAACCACACATCTTTCTCTTCACAGATGCGCTTCGCATCGATAAAAAGGTTATATAAAGAGTGTATATATACCCTTTAGTTTTTTTTATTCATTAGTATCAAAGCAAAATACTTTTCACAAGGACATGGATCAATAAAACTGCAGTGTAGACAGTCCAAGTCCAGTGGTTATTTATCGCTCGATGGAAAGACACAACTTATACATACATATACTATCATCCTCATTAAAGTACACACATCACTTAAGAGTCACAAGAGCGTCCGTCAGGTATCACAAGACTATGTTCGACTGTGTTGAACATCATTTAAAATGGATCAGAAAACCCTGTCCATATGAGAGAAAAAGGTAACTGTAAAATATACGTAAACTGCGTTAAATCCATATTTCCTTTCCCTTCGCTCCCTACACCAACCACTCTAAACATTTCTGATGTCTCTTAGAAATCTTTACTCCCAAGACCTTGCTCGCATTCCACAAACCACATTTCTATCCCTCACATTGCCTTATATATAAATAAAGCTTTCGTCAGAACACCTAGCAAATGGATCGCAGCAATCTGCCTGCCTTTCCACAACACGCCGCAACAATGCCGGGTGTATATCTTTCTTCATACCTCTCTGACCTAATACTTTCGGACGAACTTGAGCACCTAGAATCCACTTGCTCCTATCTCATGATTTCCTGGTAGATCAGCTGCTTCAGCTGCTCCTTGCTCAGGTTGTCCTTGTGCTTGTCAAAGTCAAAGAACTCCTCCGGAATTGGCGGTGCCGTCGGCTCATCATCGGGGTCGTGGTAAGGCTCAAGGTACGGGTGCTTGAGGGCCTCCTCTACTGTGATGCGCTTGACGGGGTTGAAGGCCAGGAGTTTTTCTAGGAGGTCAAGAGCAAGGTCGGAAGTCTTGGGGAACAGAGTCCTGAAGGGAACCTTCTTCTTGAATGGTAGCGACCGGATGTACTCTCGTGCACGCCGGGACTTGATACCGTAGTAGTCTTCCATGGTGGGGGTTCCCAGAACGTCCAGGATGAGAGTGAGCTGGTGGTGGTCTGGAACAGAAGTCAGTATAATCACTTCAGGGATCAGAGGGAGCAAAACATACAGTCCTTGCCGGGGAATAGGGGCTTGCCGCTAAGCATCTCGGCCAGAATGCAGCCGACCGACCAGACGTCAATCGCCTTGGTGTACTCCTTAAACGTCAACATGATCTCAGGAGCGCGATACCAACGAGTGGCCACGTATTCCGTCATGAAACCAGAGTTATCCTCTTGTGAGGCAGCAGACCGAGCAAGACCGAAGTCGCAAACTTTGAGATCGCAGTTCGCATTCAACAAGAGGTTAGACGGCTTCAAGTCTCTGTGTAGCACATTGGCCGAGTGCATCGCCTTGAGAGCACGCAGGGTCTGATAGATGAAGTACTGGCAGTGATCGTCCGAGAGGTCTTGGGTGCGAATGACACGGTGCATATCCGTCTCCATGAGCTCCTGATTGCCCCGATGTTAGCAAATGATTTCAAGGGGTGGGTATAGTATGTAAATTGGGCGCTGTGCGTACCTGGATAAGATAGACTTCGTTAAACGTCTCATAGCTTCGGGGCTTCTGGATATCGAGAATGGAGATGATGTTTTCGTGGTTGAAGTACCGCAGGAGCTTCATCTCACGTAGTGTCCGCAAGCAGAACATGGAGTGATCAAAGGGAGTAATTTTCTTGATGGCGACCTTCTGACCAGAAGGCTTGTGTACTGCCGAGCTGTTTTTCATGGTGTTAGCGTCGCTCGCGATCATGATGGTGTAGCTGAAGACCCAACTTACCAGACAACACCGTAAGCACCCTCACCAACGACATCCTGAATGTCATACTGCTCGCTGACATTGAAAGAGATCTTTCGGGCACCGCCCTTTTGGGCGTTACTCATGGTTGATGAAGGGGCCGCGATCACGCGGGGTTATGTAGCAGGAGCCTGGGGTGCGATGGCAGCGAGGCAGATCCTATCGCCCGCCTATATTTGAACTGGCCGAGAAGACCAGCAAATCGCTCTATCGATGCAATCGACGAGGGTGGCAGGTATATATGAACCGGGAAGTAACGGAAGATCGGGCACGTTCCTCCTTTTGAGACAGCCGAGACGTTCCAGAAGGTGTAGAGTAGTAGCCGAACCACTGGACAGCGCTTAGTCCCGCGAATCGACCTGACTGCCGCAAAACGTCGAGGCTCTTGTAAAATCGAAATGTTCACAATACGCCGAGAACGCCTTTGTGGAACGCACGCAGTTGTTAGGAGTTGGTTACGTGGGGATCGTCAGAAGCACAGCTCGAGTTCAAAATCGGAGCGGGTGCGAAGAGGCGCAGGGTCTTGTTCCCTTGTTGCCGCTTTGTGTGTGACGACGGAGTGCGAGATCTCGGTTGGTTGTTCTTTGTTCGGGCGATTGGGTCTTGTGGTTGGGCGCCGAAGTCTGACAGAAAGAATCATTGGCTGTTAGCCGCAGTTATTTATCACAGTGACCAACAGCAAAGAAATGCGCCAAGGATCCGAGGTGACAAGTAGGTTGGGTGCGCTCGAGGGTTCAGCGTCGAGACGCCAAGGGGGCAGGTTGCAAGATGTAATCCCGAGATCAGCGCTCGGCACTGTGATCTTGCGATTACCCGGGCTGGAGGTAGGATGAAGAGTTCGAGAACGGATGATCAGAACATCAGAGGAACGTGCTGCCGTATGCCTTATGTCGCCATGGGATGTGCGGGACAGGAGGTTTGCCAAGCAGTCGGTGTGGAAGCGAGCTCAAAGCTTCCAGAAGGTGTCATCTGTCGGATGGCGCGCCTCTGGAGCTAGTTTAAGCTCAATTGGCAGAGAAGGGATTGGGGAAAGCTGAAGATGTGCTTGGATGGGGGAAGCTGGGCGATCAAACACCTCGTCTGATCTATCTATGGCATCCGCACAGAAACACAAGGAGTTGAGCGCGTGCGGCCGCCAGCGTAGGTATCCGAAGCAGTCGAAGGCAGTCCGACAATCTTGGTGGAGCTCTGGGGGGCCAGGGAAATGGCAGCCCGGCTAGATCGCGTACCTGTATGATCCGCTCCAGGGTGGCCGTACGGGGACAAGAACCAAAAAGGCGACCTGAAATGAGAAACACACACACCTGACACCTAATTCAAGGCTGCACCAAGAACTCTCGAGACGACGGCGGAGGCACAGCCGGGCAGGAAGGGGGCAGCAACCTCAATCTTCGACAGGCGCGCAACAAGTTGCCCCGCTTTAGGTGCGAGGAAAGAGGGGCTGGACTGTAAGTCGGAAGGAGGGGTAGAGTGAGCGAAGCCGTTGCGCAAAGTTGTTTTGCGCACTTTACGCGTCAAGAAGAATGCGCACGTCTGAGATTAAGACGCCTGTATCAAAACTGCGTGCGGTATTCACGACAGTTTTTGTGCGAAAAGACGGGAGGAAGCTCTCGATGGGATGAGAGGTTGGGGGGATATGGATGTAAAGAATGGGGAGGAGAGGAGGGGTGCGCGCCAGCCCAAGGGGAGTTCCAATTCTGGCCCTCGACGGGTAACAAGGAGGGGTGTGGGTCAAGCGGGCAAGCTACCTTAGTCGAGACGGTTGTGATGAGCGTTGCCAGTGGTGGGCTGCTGTCGTTGGCTTTGGGAAGGTGCTGTTTCTCGATTGGGAGAACGCTTGGGTAACTTGGGGTCCGTTGGTGGGTGCACCGCGCCACGGCTGCAGCGGGGTTGCCCACGTTCGGAAAGAGCAGACAGACACAGACGCCTGATGGACGTTGAGGAACATTATCCAATATTCACGTCTTAGGGCGTATACTACTGGGCGTTTTACTCATATGACATGTCTTAGGCGATAATGGCCAATCTGAGAGGCTGAAGTACCCGAAAAGAGTGCCATATTCATAGAGACGGCGGTTCTGCGTGTAAGTGCCACCTGCAAGTATTGTGCATAGCTAAATATATCATCAGCATTAGATGTATAAGGCATGCTTGGCTAGATGAGCATATGTCGCACATTAGATGGAAACAGCGGTGGGACATGGGAATACCCTCGTCGCTGTCTCGCTTGATGCGAATTCAAGTCCAAGTTATCGCTCGTGCGGTGTGATCAGCCATTCAGTGGACAGGACGAGGCCCGGGGCTTTGACCGTCGGCGCCAAATTGACAAAAGAGCCCCTTACGGGTCCCGTCGCGGCGACTAGTTGTCCTATCATAGTGTCTTGTCACAGTAATGGTGACTGTGTTGGATGTCGCATATATGAATCTAGTATCTCACGATGTTTCAACAAGCTCGCCTCATCTACCTCAAACTCACACAGCCCTAAAGCTCCCCCACGCGACGCCCTTTAGTGTTGCGAGAGCGGATGAGAGCGGATGAGAGCGGCCGAGAAGATGACGCAGATATGTTAGCATCATAGGGAATGTTTGGAATGTTTCAAGAAGCTGGGCCGTGAACCAAGGGACCATCTGGAGACCATGGGACCTTGTTTCGCGCCCTCGAGGGAAGGTTCGTCACACTGTTCGCGCATTGGCATTTAGGTTCGCGAAGGGGTGATAGCCCCACCTTGCATGAGGCGACGCTTCAGCGACCAACCAGTCACGGCCGACACGCGCCCACCTTCACGTATTGCTGGGCGCGTATTTGAGTGTTGTGACCAGAAGTCAAGATAAAACCCCAGATGTTCGTTTGAGCACTCAAGCACTCAAATAAAGCGCAAATACAAGAAAAGCGCAATTTCAGGGTCCAGCCAATAGACGTCACGAAGGAGGGTGTGGACCCTGGGTTCCTAGGTTGTGGCGACGGCAAGGCCAGGTTGGTCCCGTCGCCCGTTGTCGCCGGTCGTCCACCTTCAGGGCTGGGCTGTTTTTAGCTCAGGTCCACATTCCGCATCAACCGATTATCAACTGCTAGTGCCGACCTCCGTCACACCTCTAACTTTGGAACTTAAAACCGGGTCTCTTTGATTCCAGTTATAATTATCTGTCAAGGCGAGGCAAGCGGTCGAGACCATGTGACTCTGGTCGAAACGGCCTCCACTAGAGGATGCTGACCTGGCCGAACTATGAGCTCCTCTGTCTGGCACTGCTGTTACAGATTGCTTAGCTAAGGGAATCGGATTGTCTCTTTGTACCTGAAACTGTGCCTCTGGATAAAAGTTCAGATGAAATGCACACCATGTTGATCACGAATACGAATGCAACTCGGGAAGGCAATGTCATGCGGTTTCATTTAGCTACTATTTCTCCTTAGGCTCTGTTTGGTAAGAATCTATACAACAAAACTGATAAAGGTCTTCTGCTTGGGACCATCCGTGGCACATTTTGCCATGCCAGGGCAAGACTTCATTTCATCATTGAACAACCTGGTTCTGAGTGTCAGTGCTGGGTGTTTAGGCAAATAGGCAGTGGCTGTTAATCAGGCGCTTACCTTTTCCCTCAAAGTGCCCATCCACTGCTGGTAGCTCATTCCCTGGTCTGCCCGATCCTCCACCAACAGGGTCTGAGCCCAGAGCTTAAGGCTCGGCTCACCATCTTCGCGTACAATATAAATGTGTGGGAGAACGATGCTTCCGACTCCCTTGGACTGGTGGTCACGGCTCTTCTGGATAACAGCGCGCACCCGCTCGTTGAAGTCGTTGTCTAGCTCAGGCACAGTGGCCTTACCAATGTGCAGCTGCGTCCGGTCGGCGACACCGAACACATCTAGGAGAAGCTGTTGCACAGCATCACGACCAACCCAGAGGAACTGGGTTTGACCATCATCGATGAGGTAGAGACCGTAGGGCACAAATCGCTCGGACGACAAGTTGAGCGGGGGCGGGAGAACGATTTGATTGGTCTCGGGGTCCGGAATACCGGCGTTGTTCGGCATGTCGTGAAGCGAGTACAGTCGGGGGTAGATGTATTGCATAAGGAGTGGCAGCGGAAGTGTTGAGAGTTGACAGAGGGCGGCCGATCTCAGATCAGACGGTATTTGCGCTGATTTCCTCAAGCCAACGTTCTTTATTAGCCCGAGGAACAGAGCTGGAAGACCGCGGAGATTGGACGGGAACTGAAGTCCGCCACCCATGCTGCCTCCTGCAAGCTCCTTCTTGAAAGTCTGTAGGAGTTCGGTAATTTTGCTTTGCAGCCCATCTCTAGCTGAGTCCAGACCACCACTGAGAGCTCTCTCCACGGCTTTGTGGCTGAAGTAGGTCGTAACGGCGCTCTGGTCGGCCGAGGCATAAACATCGGCAAGACTTTGGGTGGTGGGCAGAGCGAGCGTCATGACACGGATGCGGCGCTCGCCGTTGCAGGTGGTGTGCAGCACAGCCGTCTGCATGCAAACAATGCCCTTTGTGAGGTTCTCGTCTATGGCAACCTCGACAACGTAACACTGGTCGCGCGGAAACGCAGGGAAGGCGCACAGATCGGAGCTCCTGTTGAAGAAGTTACCGTAGAACGTGCTCATACGCAGTCCAGTGGTGGCTCTGACACGGAGCACGGCCTCGAGACCAATCTCTGATGACAGATAGTCGCTGAACTCGGAGGCAAACTTGATGGCATCCTCGGCCCGTCCGGCGTTCCATCCAGGGTAGAACCACGTCTGACCACCAGTGTATCGCGGCAGGTTGCTCAGCGAAGCCACGTCTTGGTATTGAGAGGAGAAGAGGAACATGTCGATCGAGACCTGGTTCTTGGAGCACTCGACTGCGAAGCTCTTGTAGAAGCTGTTGGCTGTCTGGAGCAGACTGCTTTCCTTCGAAGTGCCGAGCAGCTTCTTGTCCTCTCTCATCTCCAGCTTGCCAAAGCCCACGTTCGGTAGAGACGCGCTCAAGACAACGATCTTGCCGCCCAATGGAGAAATGAGCTTGTGTCCGGCCCGAAGAGCGGAGCCCATGCAAGAGCCGTTGCTCTGGTTGTTGACAAACATCTCGGGCAGCTTTGTCAGGAAGTTCTCGATGCTTGTCCGGCATTCGGAGAGAGGAACAAGTAGCTCTTGGGGAACGGGCAGGAATGGCTCGTCTAGGTCGCTAACCACTAGCATGCTCGTCTCACCATTCTCCTCGCTGTCCTTAGGCACCGCGAAGTAGTGGAGGCTGGAGTCCACCGCAATGAACCCGAGACGTGTCCGCCGGTCCGCATTTGGTATCCTGTTGAGACTGTCCAGAATGGTTCGGGCGCTGGTGGCCAGAAGACCTGTGGAGACGGAGGCGTAGCTGACATCGAACAGGAAAAGGTAGACAAGCGGTTGCGGAGGTCTAACCATATATTCCTGAGGAGCAACAAACTCGACAACGGCATGGTTCAGCTCATGCCGCTTCCACCGGTCCACGCTCGTCTGGGCCGCCGCATCCCAGTCGAAGGCCTGGGGCACGTCATTGGTGAGGTTGCACATGTTGCAGCGCCATCTGTGACCGTGATCCAGGAAGGTTACAAAGGGGTTGATGTAGGACCGACATCTCCGGCAACGTGAAATGACCTGATCTTGGACAACGGGCACCGGGTCGTCCAAGTCGTGCAATGCAGCATATGGCTGAATAACGAGCGCAAACGGCAGCTTGCTCTTCTTGAGGAGGGAGTGTGTCGTAGGCACCGCGTTCAGGGTCGATCGCACATATTTAGGGGCGCAATTCGCATCTGGAGAGGGGGTGACGCTGGACTTTTTGAACGATTAGCGCGGGGTGAACGTTGCGGGGATACAAGGAGTCGGAGTCGGAGACTTACATTGGGCGGCAGAACGATGGGCGGAGGTGGGAGATCTAGCTCTGAGACATTGAATGGTTGGTTGAGAAGATCAGTAGGGTACAGCTGGTTCAGCGGCCCAGCTCTGGCCTGAGGCGGGACCTGCTGCGGCAGGTTCGCCCCAGCGCCGAGCTGCATCGACGAAAAGCCTTGTGTGATGCCGGCGACGCCTCCGGGGCCAGGGGCACCAGGAGCAGGCGGGACTCCGGCCGAGGGGTAGTACGGCTCGGGAGCTTGGTAGCCTCCGACAGCGCCACCAACGACGGGAGCACCTGGCTGCGGTACGCCGTACGGTTGCGGAGAACCAACGCCATAGGGAGCGGGCTGCGCATCTTGCCCCGGATAACCTCCGTATCCTGGCACTGCAGGCTGCTGAGGAGCTCCGAACTGACCTGCCCCCGGCAGCTGGCCCCCTACTGCAGCATTGCCTCCCGCGCCGACATCAAATGCCTGGGCAGCATATGCTCTCTTCTTTTTCCTGCCGTGGTCGGCGGCATGAGGCGCACTGGCGTAAGCTTGGGCGGCCTGCTGGTCGACATCTTGTTGAGGCGCCTGCTCGTACTGCTGCGGAGGATATTGGCCGTAGCCTTCGTTGGGAGCAGCCATGTTGACTGACGACGGGAGCTCCACTCGGCAGGACTGCGGCTTGTCTTCCGTATATCGCGACGATTGAGAGGGCGAGACCAAGTCCGACTTTACTCAGTAATTGTATATATCGGCAGCTAGCGCAATCGGAAGAGAAGCGTCGGCGAGCTGCTGAGAATGGGCTATGGAGCGAGGTGGCGGGCGGTGGGCGAGCTTTGAACCTAGAATCGGAAGTTTATTGTAGCTCTGGCCTTTCTGGCCTTTACCACATTTGGAGCGGCGAGGAGGGGCTATCGGTAGGCAGGAGCTAGGAGCTAGGTAAGGGCGAACTTCAAGCCAGACTGGCTTCAAAGCTTCGTTGCGAATTGGCTCAGTCAGTTGAATCGAACCCCCGTGTCATGGACCGCTGCCTAACCGTGTTCGAGAATGCTAGTCTGTCCTGAGAGAACACAGTGTCTGTAGTTCACCGAGCGCCTCACTTCGATGCTGCTGGTGACGGAATTTGTGGCCAGTCAAGCCACCGCAAGTCGCAAACACGGCAAGTTGGAACCGAAGTGCATCCGTGCACGCTTCTCCAAGTTCCAACAGCTGTCTGCTGATGGTGCACGTGAGTGCACGAGCCAAGATACTTTTCAATTTCATCCTAGAGACCTGACAGCGCTGCTGAATCGCGGTGCACATTCAGGTATCTCTCCGCTATTGTCCAAGTCTCTGCTGAGAAGCCACTTGTCTCAAGATCCAGAGACCCTCGTCAGCTGCGCGCGCGCAAGTCGCATTGGAGCGCATTGGAGGGGCGAGTTACGGAGTACAGCTACAGATTGCGCACGCAAGTGCTTACACGGTTACACCCCCGGGAACAGCCCTGAGCCCCCCTTGAACTCCTGTTGTGTCTCTCTTTTTACGCGATCGATTGCAGTCGCATCCATCCCGTCTGTTGTACTATGGTGCTGGGCAGGGTTCGGCTTCAGCTCAGCTATTGTCTTTGCTTTCACTCCTTCAACGCCGTCGGAGAAGTTTCTATTATAACCTCAATTTCCATTCCCTCATATTCTCTTTCTTCACCTGCTGTACCTCTTTTGCGACACTTATAAATCACGACTGCTTCGAACTTATTCGCGAGTTTCAACCAACCGAGTTACACCAAGCGGCGCAGTTTCGCTACGTCCCATAACCGTTGCCGAATCCCATCCATTCCTACTCCCCCTACTCCTTCAGCAGTATTTAAACAAGATGGCCAAGGCACCACCTTCAGTAATTGGGTATGTTACGTATGCGCTGCGGGCGTTTTCTCTGCTGTTGACAATTGCTAACAAAGGGGTTCAGCCAGGTCCTCCCCCTGATCGTAACCCTATTATTCCTCGGCGGACTGGGCTGGGTGATATACCAGATCTACCTGTCCATACAAAAGATCCAAGAGCAGGCGGGGAAGCAGATGGGCAACAAGAATGTGGTATTCACCAAGGAGGGGCTGCGGGTGAACGTCAAGCAGGTCAAGGACGAAGACTACGTCGACAGGACGCAGAGCTATTTTGTCAAGGCGTGGAACCTCGGTAGTGGATCCCAGGAGAGCGAGAAGCAAAAACGGTAAGCCCCTCACCACACTCCCGTGCATGCGCAATGGGACACGTGATAATAGAGGATGAATGCTAATATGGAAGTTGGCGTTGGGTTAGGCATGTTCTTACGAAGAAGAAGTCGAATGAGAAGAAGTAGTCATGGGTAAGAGTTGTACGATACACTGGGGACAAGCACATCAAGGTGGATGGGCCTGATGCTACTATTACACTATTGCGCTAGGGGCGATGGAACTCTGGCTGTAAGGCAACAGGCGATGGGGAAGGAGAATGGGAATACAGGAACCGAGGAAGAGATGAGGAATCTCGAGAGATACCCGACGGGCAGTCTATTACGACTGGCTGTCATTGTATCAGGAGCAGTAAGGGGACCGGCGTCACGGAAGACGTTGGCTATCTGCTTCACTAGGATACAATATGCGCGTGCATTTAACATTACTTCATGTGTGCCTATTGAAACCTTTAGGGTCTTCTAAGTGCGAGGATCAGCTCCGTGGTTGGCTATGATGACATCAAATTTACTTGCTTCGCTTGTCGTACAACGACGCAAGTACAACTATATATACTCCGTACGTAAAGCACACTTGACTAATACTAACGGATATCTCCTTCGCTTATTGTAACCCAAAAACTGCCGTGACATATGCAAAACCAGATCCAAACCAAAGAAAGATCCTAGCGTGTGCTTTACCATAGTAATATACATTCCTCCCTTCCTCCCAGTTTTGTACCATCAAATCAGAACGCCAGCCCAGCTCCTCCCCCCTTCTCATGTTTTGCTTCATCCCAAGACAATAATCCCATCATGATTCTCCAGCTTCAGCATTAGGGGCGAAGCACTGCTCCTTCCCTGGCTTCATTCACATCGACTAGCATTATACAGAACCGAGGTGCTTAAACGGTAAGCCATTTCTGAGCAACCAACTTGACCGACTCCCCAGTAGAGCCGGTAGCTGTGCCGGTAGCCTTGTTCAACAACTCCGACCGTCTCTTCTCAAAGTCTTCCTTCTGCATCGCCTCTCTTTGCTGAAGCGGGTTCATGGCATATCCCGCCGTCGGCGGTGCCATCCTGGCCGACAGTAGCTTCTCAAAGTTGTGCGCCATCGGATATGGTTGCGCCATCAGGCCGTCTCTCCGGATGAGCATCGACGGGATACGAACTTGCAACTACGCACCCACATGTTAGTCAGATCTCAACACAACCCCCCTCCATACTGTGTATAGGAACCGGGGAGGTGGACAAGAACGAAAGGGGGGAGGGCTTGCCTGTGAGAGTATATGCGCGTATTTAATCCCCAGCTCATCCCCAATGAACTTCAACCTCCCCTGCACCCACTGCCTCTGCGCGTCCGTCGCATAGTCCTGCCCCATCACACAGGCTAATGGCCACGTCAGGAAATACCCCGCCAGTCCCTTGGTGTCGCTGTCATCCCCACACGCAAACCCCGACAGCTCATCGTTCTGGAACAGATGCTTCCGTTTGACATGCCAGCCCAGGTGATACGGCACGCACGCCAGGATATCCGTAATGGTATCCATACAGACCCTTGCCGCGGTTGCATACTCCGGCGTGGTCCGGTAGTCTACCGGGCTACACACCCAGGCCGCACACCGGACCGTTATCGACGCCAGTATGAGTCTGTTGGTCCTCGCCATGTTCCAGACCGAGGCGATCCAGAAATCGTTGTAGACATCCACCCGCCCCGGAAACACCTCCGCTCTCGAGTAGTCCCCGTTGGGGACGTGGTCCTCCCAGCACAACGTCTTGTACTGCCAGTGTTCAGGCAACCTCCTCATCCACTCCACCGAATCCGCATCTAGTTCCTGCGCCCTCCTCATCAGACACTGCATGAGCTCCACGTTCTCCGGCGTCCTCGCCACCGTGGTCATCACCCTCGTCACCTCGGCCCGCAGTTCGCTTGTCCGTAGGTTCAGCCGCTGGCAGCTGGCAGCCATCTCGTCTTTGACGGCGTCGCCCATCCACCACTCCACGCCCATGATCGGCGCTTTACCTGACGTTAACGTATGTATTATCTACCCCCCTCACATACATTAAATTAGCACACACACAAAACGGAAGGAAAGAAGTTTGAGGGGTGGGGTGCGGGGACATACGAGCTGTGTCCGCACAGCGATAAACAGCATGAGTCCAATCTTTGTCCGCAACTGCTTTCTGCCCCGAGCCTTCACGATCTGTATGGCCCCTTCGACGTGAGAGCCCCAGGCAAAGTCGCCCATCTGCTTCGCCGTGATGTTCTCAAACATGCCCAGCAATAACACCGCGGCGAGCAGGCCGTCGGACCTGGACGCCTCGGGGTCGCGGAGCGCGGCGTTCGTGGCGCTCAGCGCCTTGGTGTACTCGTTATACGCCTTGGCGGCGAAGTCGATGGTGCTGCCGCCGCCGCCGCCCGCGTTGGTCCTGTTTCCCAACGACGCCAACGCGCAGGCGTTGAAGGCATGCTGGAGGTGGCTGTTTGCGGACTCGGACTTCATCAGCGGCACGAGGTAGTCCATGAACCCGCGCGTGCCGCCCTGGCGGGGGATGAGGACAAAGTTGGACACGAAATGGCACGTCGCCCGAGTCTCTGGCGGGATCTGGATGGCGGGGATGACGGCCAGCTCGAACGGCGACTTGATCATGTCCTTAAAGGTCGGTGATAGCTCGTCGCCGCCGCCGACCGAGGATGATGCTGGCGAGATTGGCTCCTGACCTGCCGATCCCATTACCCTCTGCGCGGTGGTGGTGGTGGCGGTGGCGGCGGCGGCGGCGGCGGCTTTCTTGGTGGCCTTCTTGGCCCTGCGCTCTGTTGCTTTGGTCTCGTTGCGGAAGACGAGATCGAACTCGTCCTTGTATCCGGGACATTGCCGTCTGGACTTGGTGCATTGGTTGCATGTTGGTTTTGTCTCATCGCACTAAACAAGATGCCTGACATCAGTACTGTTGCAAAGCAGACGGAAGACGACAGGAAGGCCCCTACCTTGATTCTTCGTGTCCGGCACATCTGACAGCCCCTCGAGGGCTTCCCGCAGTACACCATGATAGCGGCTTCTCTTCACGGCGATCGAGAGTTGACTGATCAGTAATCCGAGCTCTGTTGGATTGGCGTTCTAGTGCAAAGAAAGCTGGTTGTGACAGGTACGATGTGACTCTAGGAGAAAGCTTGCAGAGACCGAGGTTTTGACAGGTCGTCCTGCCCAGGGTGTAAGTAAGGGAGAGACTTGACGGGACTTGTATAGACTAGCCAAGGATTTGTGTTGGTCCGAGGAGGGAATGAAGTGATGGATGGGGCACTGACACGAAAGTTGACCGTTCGGTAGACGATCAGAACATCCGCGGCTGGTTCTAGTCCCAAGAGCCTGGCTCGAGCCTGGCTAGCAGATCGACGTTGCCCGACGGTGGGCGGAGCCGAAGACAGACAGGCACAGGCACCCTTGAAAGTTGACTTGTCGTGTGTGTGCTGGGAAATGATAAATGACGGAGCTAGAAGTCCTTAGTTTGGTGGGCTTGTCCCTGCAGGAAGGCTGCTGGTGTCATGAGACAGAGCCAGGTACGGATCGAGACGACGGGGATCGTCTTGTGTAAATCGACAGGTACCGGTATTATTCAGGGGGGCCTGTCTCTCTCGTCTCCAGATCACGACTACGAGAGAGAATAGTAATCTATACCCAGTGTTCTCTCACTCAAAGCCGCCAATTGGTAATGTTGATGTTAGCGGGGTTATGTGTTGGTCATCCTTCAGTGCACCATGTCTTGGCTGGTCAATGCCGAGGTAGGTTGACAAGTTATGTATTTGACTAATAACAGCGTTTCATTCGAGGGCAAGACGCGTCTCGGATCCGAATTGCAAAGGTGTAGTGATGTCGAGTGCGTAGGTCTGCATGAGAACTAGACACTTCAGATGTCCTCACAGCCACAGACTTTCTGTTTGAGAATTGACTGCTGGTGTCAGGGGGGGTGGTTTTGACACACGCTTGCTTGGTTCACAGGGAAAGGTCGCCTCGGCTCGGAGGGGGAGCTAGGACTCGACGACAGGCACCCCAGCTTTCTCCGGTCGGGGATCTCGCTGGGAGAGCCGTGACAGATTCTCCACTGCGCACTAATCCGGGATCAACTAGAGCTACCGTCAGTGGGGAAACCAACTTTGACATCGGCCGGGACCAAAAAGTTAACGTTAACGTTGACGTTCACAAATCGAAAAATAACCGCGTGGGGTGCAGTGCCAGAACATTTTCTCTTTGCCGTCATTCTGGGTTGTAGATGTTGTAGCTATATAAATGTCTTTCCTATCTACGGAGCTTTCCATATGGCAACTTGTACCGGGCACTATCGCCACAAAAGCAACGAAACAATCGCACAGCATGCACACGCAACGTGAGAACTTTCAGTGCGGGTGATGCCGGCCGTGGTGTCTTCTGGGCACAAGCGCTTTGACATGCTGGATCATCGCCGCGCGACAAGGGAGACGTGAAATCGCTACCGCTTCACCCCGCACAGACCTTGGATGTGTGGCCAGGCTCAGGCTAGTCTGTACACAACGCCAGAATGGTGATGGAAGCTTCATGAGCTCGGGCATTTCCGAAGCAATCGAAGGATCAAAAGCGATCAAAGCTGTGATCCACCAGCTAAACCAGCTCGATCTTGGCAGGAATACATATCACCTTGTTTGTTATCCGAAGCCTCCGGTGGTGAGCGGCGTCGATGCACGCTGAAGGGAAGACCTATCCTATCTCAGCACCCTCAGCTCGCCGACCTCTCATAGGGCCTTCTCTCATGCAGCCCTCTCATAACTATCGGCACCTTCCTTCCTTGGTGTGTACTACTACGTATTAAGCTGATATTCTATGCCTGCTGGCGCCCGCGGATGCATGTTGCTCATCCGTGAAAGCCACCACACTGAAGGGCTCATAATGACCGATAATGACAGGACAATGTCAGGAGGCTTTTGATGCCCAGGCTCACCGGGACCGACGATGCTCGTTGCTCCACCTTACTATGTCCGCAGTTGGTAGCTACTATGTAATCGTTGGCCTCAAGGCTGAGCTTGTCAGTGGGAAAAAGCAAACAGAATCTTTCGATACTTGCATGCTTTCCACACGCGGAAACTTTATTGAGTGCCGCGTGCAAAGGCGTTGCTTGCTGGCATGCATCAGACATGTGAAATGTGAAGCATGTTGTTCCTCTCCCGGGCCTTCACCAACAACAACACAGCTAGTATACATTGGTAATCCTGCAGCTGTCAGAGTAACTGCCGAGTCAACTCCCGACTGAACGGTAGGTCCCCTTACCTTTCTCACGTCCCACGGCATATACAGCTACTGTAGATTTTCCAGGTTGAAATCCCGTCCCTTTCTATCCTCGGATTGCAACTCAACCCGGGAATGATTCACAGGGCAGTTCCCGTCAATATCGGATCTTGGTCCACACACCAAAACCTTCCCGTCAGAGGCGTCAGGGCGGGCAGGTCCAGGTGTCGCTAGAAACTGTCAGCCCCCACCGCGGCCCCGGCTTCCCCCTGCATCTGCATCTGCATCAGTTTTCAGCACGCGCCCGGGCCCTCTTTCAAACCTCCTCTCCACTTCCAGGTCAGGTGCACTGACTGCAGGAGCTTTGCAGGAGCTGAAGAACAAAACTCCGCCTGCAGCCAACTGCCATGACCGACCCATGCACCGTTTCAGGCTGAATTGACCATCTGTGTTTCTTTCGGGCCCTTTCGGGCCATTTTTTTAGTTTAGTTAGTCTGCGTCCACTGTGCTACACTAGGCTAGGCTGGTTGGGTGGAGTTGCGCAGGGACGCGCAGTTGACGTTTCCGAGCGTTTTTTCAACTCCACCACATCCACTAATAAAGAAAGATCCTCCAATCAAGCAAGCTGCATATCGAAACGCCCGCTCCACTGCGCAAGAACGAACGAAACACAAAGACGCAACTCCACAGCTCTCTGACCTCACGTTCGCACGCCAGGCAGTGGAAATTAAGGTGTTTGCTTCTACTCCGTAGAGGGATTCCACAGAGTACGTACGTACGCAGTGTGCCAACACTACTACCGGTATGTAAGAAGTGCATCACAGACGAACCATGGGCGTCACCTTCACGAATACGAAGGACACACACGTTCCTCTACGGGTCCTAATGTCTGTGTGTATCCGGAGTGTAGGTCAAGTTCCCCCCCTGACGATTTGTAATCGGGTGGTTGACGGACGGAAACTCGGACGACGCCAACATGCCGATACATATGTATGTGCATGTATGTACATAGGTACATACCTTATACGACTGTGCCGTCAAAAGCCGTTACTAAACCAGAACGGCGTCCTTGGGAAGAATGAGTGCAGCGTCCGAGCATATGCATATGCATATGCCTATACATTATCAGGGACATATGACAGCCGTCACCAACCATATCTCTAGCAGTTCCATAGTTATTTTAGCAACTAGTTACGAAGTTACTCCGTACGTGCGGACTCTCGTCAAGTGTTTAATTACCTGTCTGCAGCTGGTGCGAACTGCGTAGCGCGTTAAAAAGAGTTCTACGCTGTGCAAGCACACACACTCCACCGTACTACATCGAAATGTAAACCAGGCATCAGCCATGAGGAGCCCCGTTCAGTAAGGTAAGTGTAGATGATGCTGGGGGGCCCCCGGGGGGGGGGGGGGTTGACTGGTTTGTCATATTAACGCTCTAGGAGTAACTACGGTAGTTAATGAGCGCAGCAGCCTGAGAGCGAGTCTACATCTATTATTGAGAAACATAGTTACCAGCCCACCACCAAGACCAGGAAGAAAACTTTGACGGAGTTCTCCATCTAGTCTAAGACAGCATATACGAAGTACATGAGCTGCAAGTCAAATCCTTCACAGCGTCCCAAGTACGGATAAAGCCGTTGGCAGCCCCCCCTTCAATATTGTTGAACATTACGTACGTTCTTGTTGGATCACTTTCAGGGGGGTTATTGCGGAGCTTAGTTACGTACGTACCTAGGGTATTCGTAGATGGTTGACTAAATGATCCCCCATTGTCTTTTAACTCTTACCTACGAATACTGTGTACCGTACATATGCGCCACGCATAGACCTAATGCCTCGTTCTATGTATGTACATAGATATCTTTGCTCGCCCCGTTCTGATGATGAGGTAGTTAGTAGCCACAGCGAGTATTAATATTAAGTATGCTGCAGCACAAATGTACAGGTATGTATTATACATCCTACACACAAATCCTCAAGCCAGATGACTAACTACAGTCCCATTTTGTTGTCATAATACACACACTGGATCTATCAGAACATTGTCTCAACTGAAAAAATATAAAAATAAAAACCATAGAAAGGAAATACGCTGTACGCCGTGTCACCGATGAGTTTTAAAAATGTGAAGCAATGTGAAAATGAAAATATTCTAAGCTTGGCTTGCGCATCTAATACCCCCCCCCCCCCCCCCCCACCTTCCCCTACCATCCTTTTCTATCGCTCCTCCGAAACCGAGCAACTTAGCATAACGTTATATCCAGTAAGTAGCTGAACTCGCACAAAAAGAAAAAAGAAAAAAGAAAAAAAAAAACAGAGTGCCTCTCCTCCCCCCCTTTCTTTCTTGTAAGCGCTTTGCAGAACAGACAGACACAACAACAACAAACCTAATATCACTCCCCTCCCCCCCGTCCTCATGGCACACCGAACGAACCACTCAAAAGCCTTTCTTTCTGTATCATACACACACACATATCACTCATGAATAATAATACTTTGGTATCAATGTTTCCTTCCTTCCCCCTTCCCCCTTCACACCGTCACCCCTCTCGTCATACTGTCCTCCCTCTCCCTCTCCTTCCTGAGAACAGGACAATGTCTTCCAAACGCCAGACACGACGGTTCCTAACCACCCTCTTTAAACATGCCCGCTACCCCTTCCAAGTCAGGACTCTTCCGTCCGCCAGCCCCTCCACCATGGTGCCCCGTGTTGTCGTCCGGGTGGTTGGTCATGAACTCCTGCGCCATCTTGCTCCTCGTCGCTCCCGTCTTTCTACCGCCACCACCACCACCACTCCCCCCCGACCTGATCGGCCCCAGTGACTTGCTGAGTTTCCCCATCTCCGAGATCGACACCCCCTTGAGGTCCTTCAGCAGGTCGAGCACCACCGCCCTCTGCTGCCTCGAGTGAACCCCCGGCCTCGACACGTATTCGATCGTCTGGTCGACGTCCTCAGCCTTGATGTTCGGCAACGACAGCAGGATGTTCCTCGGCGTCGGCGTCAACGAGCAGTAGTTCTCCAGTATGGACGCGATCAAGCTCCCCAGGTCCTTTTGCGAGTCGACAAAGTACGTATCGTGCAGGCTCGAGATCGCCGCCTTCAGCACCTCAGTCGAGATAAACTCGCGGATCTCGCCGGCCGTCTCGTCCGTTATAGGAAACGGCTCGTCTGCGAGCGTCGCGTCTGTATGCGTCGACTTTATAATCTGCTTCGTCGCTGCAGACCCAGTAATGTCCGGAACGATCGACCTGAAAATGCGTAGCACGACACCACAGCACCGCCCGTCGTGCATCCTAATCGCATGACTACAGAACACCAACAACGGCACGACGATGGACGCCTGCATCAGGCAGAAGCGTCGGAGAGATGGGTATTTCGATGCGTTAGACGCGTCACCGTTCTCGGCGGCAGGTTTCTCTGCCAAATTGGTCGGAGGAACTATATATACCACCATTAGCAAACCACACAAGATTGATATGGTTTGGAAGAACACTTACCTGCCCGTGCCGGGTCTAAAAAGTCAGCCACCATGATGACCGCGGAATACGTCAGCTGGCGTAGTATGCTTTCAGCCTTCATCTCCTCGGTCAATTCATCCCCAGTAGCTTGCACCGCTTCGCGACTGCCGAGCTTTTCCCACTCCATCGTGATCTTGGCGTCCATCTGCTGGAAGCAGGTCGCTAGAATAGGTGGCAGGAAATGTTCCCGCAGCTCAACAGGGCAGTGGTCCACCAGATACCTAACCAGGTTAAGGAGGTTGATGATCTGGTGAGCTGACAGACAGAACGAGTCGGCAAACAGGGAGTTCGCCAGCGGGCCGGGTAACTCGACAAACCCGTAGAATTGAACGTCCAGCCGGCTCATACAATATATGATGGCATAGCACGTCTCCCGTACGAAGCGGACAGAAGAACGGACGGTGGAGGCGAAGCCTTCGAGCGTCTTCTTCTTGTCGGAAACCCGCGCATAGAAATCGTCCTTGCTACCCTCGGAAATACCAGCTTGCCAGAAACGGTCCGTTAAAACTCTGCCGACGACAGGTTGCATTTCTGTTGGGAGCAAGCTCCAGTTCTTTGGATCGTGGCATGCGTGGGCATAGCTGATTTTTACGGTTAGTAAAGAACTCTGAATTAGGGTGTAGGCCCACTTACCTCAGCAATCTGAGGAGCTCTGGCAGGATGGCGGGGAACCCATCTTCCCATAATGTGCAAGATAGTCTATACGGAGCCGAGCTCTTCTCCAGTTTCTCGACCGAGTAAGTCAAGAATGACTTGGTAGAGCGCAGCGGCAATATCTGAACACGTGTTAGATCAAGAGATGGCTTGGAATCGAGAGCCGACTGACCACTTGTCGTTGTTCCAGCTCGGCCTGCAAAGCGAGCCCTTCGGCGTCGAGCTCAACTGAGCCCCAGTCGCCAATCTCGTGGATGCGCCGTTGAGCTAGGTACTTTTGGGCCTTGTCAAGACCCATGAGCTGACAGAAACCGTCAAAAGACGTGAGGCTCTGCTTTAGCGTATTGTCCTTCCACTGTTCTTTGACAGGGTTGATAAAGTTGGTGAGACGCGCGAGTTGCGTCGAGGGATCAAGACGGGTAGCTCGGTGTCTAACAATGCTGGTTAGCAGATACATCTCAGAATGAAGACAGTCTTTTCCCGAGGAGTTTGACTTACACAATGATGAAGAGGAATGCCTGATAACCAATCTGTCTCTTCTCATCAAGAGTTCCGGAGGCGACCATCTCCTTGATTTTGCTCTCTAGCTGATCATAGACCTCCTGTGCGCTGTTAGAAGCTGGAAAGTCAAGCGAAAGCAAGCCATCGAGGAGCTTACCAACAGATAGTCTGGCATCTTCGAAGCAAGCCTTTGCAGCTCGACCATGCTCTCATTCTGCAGCTCTCTGATTGCTTCATTAAACATTTTGTACTCCTCCTGCTGCAGTTGGGGCCATGTCATGAGGATGTGCTCAAGCACCCTCAACATGAAACCGGCGTTCTTGTCTAAAGCAGTGGTCGAGAAGGCCACCAGCAATTGAAGGATTCGCTTCCGGATGAGGGGATCCTGGTCACTTTTAGCAGCTGAAATCACTCGCTCAATAGAATATGGATCACTAACCTCAACCTTCATCTTTGAGAGACGATTGCACCACTCTTCAAAGTGCCCCTCCATGGTCGCAATCGTCTGCTGCTGTGAGGGAGTTAGCTTCCTTCTCGCCATGAAATATGCCAACAACCTTACGTCTTCCGGAGTGTGGCTATGAACGAATCTCCATTTGGCATAGCCTTTGAGCGCAGCTTCTATAACCGTGGCATGGGCATCCACTCTGAGCACCGGCATCGAGTTCCTTGAGTAAGTCACGGCTAAGGAAGCGTTAGGGGCGGTTGCAAACGTTTGCCAGGGGTTGGGGTACTCACGGTTTAGAGGCGGTTGGCCATCGTAGAGTGTCTGGAAGGCACTTTCAGCCTGGTTTAGAATGTAAGACAAGGAATCGGATAACTTGAGCTGAACGATGCTTTCAATAACCTGCACGCTATAACGCCTGTAATTTCCAAGAAAAGCATGGCGTTCTGGAATGGTATCAGTATCCTCAAGAAGAAAGACATAAGTGGGATCCTCCGTGTCTTCCGGAAGACTCTCGTAACGTATCAGTCGGGAGCTGCAGACCTCCAAAAGGGGTACAATGAGCGGAGTGTTGGCGGCTGCTGGGCCCAGGGACTTGTTGGACAGGATCCGTGTCCAGGTAACGAGGGCGGGAATTGACACGACAAGACTCTGGCTCTGTACCACGAGTATCAGGAGCTCCATGAACCCCTGCACGTTCGTCTCAGGGGGGATGGCGGTAAACTTCCGGTCCAGGTAGTTTCCAAGGCAGGACATCATCTGCGACTGTCAGTATACTGTGCCAGTCCGCGTGTGACGAGCAAGTGTGACTTGCCTCGGAGAATTTCTTGGCAAACTGGTACTTGTCGTCGTCGATGTCCTGTGCGTTTACCGTGGACCACTCGAAGAGTCGCCGACACAGGTCCACAAACGCGCTGTCGTACATTGGTACAACGAGCTCAAGAAATTCATCGTTCGCGAAGCCAGACCGGGAATAGATAGTATGAAGTACCTCGAGCGCCGCCTTAAATAACAAGTCAATACACCACTCAACCTAGCAACAGAAGGGGGGGGGGTCAAGAACCTTCTGAACGGCTACGTTGGGCGCGGCAAGCGCATTGCATATGACAGGTCTACAGCCACAGACATGTATTGCTTTGGGTACTGCCCATGGGATTGCCGTGTTGAGCACGGCGAGGGCCCTGATGGCACACGCCCTGATATCCTCGCTCCTCTCGAGATCCGCCTTCAGACACTCGCTGATGAGCTGTGTCACCCTGTTGAGCCACCCTTCGTCTCCGCACCGGATGTTCGTAACGACTTGGCGATTGGGAAACATTTGGAGCAGAACCGGGGCGGGTGTGA
Source organism: Diplogelasinospora grovesii (assembly GCA_033297225.1). Taxonomy (NCBI): domain Eukaryota; kingdom Fungi; phylum Ascomycota; class Sordariomycetes; order Sordariales; family Diplogelasinosporaceae; genus Diplogelasinospora; species Diplogelasinospora grovesii. Next base: position 78,364 of record MU853869.1, on the reverse strand, counting down.
AGATCTCGACGCACCCCTTGCTGAGGGCGCCCTCACGAACAGCGACCACAGCATCCTCGCCGCTGAAGATCTCGTCGGAGAGGATCTCGAGGACCTGGAGGACGAATTCTTGGTGGACGGGCGAGTCTGGCACCTGCCACAGGCGGAACAGCATGTCGTCCATGTCCATCCAGTCGGCGCCCCAGCACCTTTTGGCTACTTCGACCCAGAGCTGGGCGATCTTGGCCCTCACGTACGACGGGTCATCCTTGGATATCTGTTCCGACAACTGCAAGACCCAGCCCCGGAGGTAACGTGCCTCCTCCTCGGTGTACTCTGCCCACTTGTGTTTGACCGCATGTTCGAGGAGGGAGAGGCCGTAGTGGCGGACGGTCGGTGCCTGGGACCTGTCGGACGCGAGGGTGAAGCCGTGCTGGGGAGCGTCGCGGAGGGCCTTCACCTCTTCGAGGAAGCCCTGCGCTTCCTGGCGAGACTGGTTCGTGGAGTAGGGGCTGTGTACGATCTTGAGCGCATCGTGAATTCTCGTCAGGATGTCACCACCGCCGACGCCGACGCCAGCAGCAGAAGCCGCCCCGTTGGAAAATCCGCCTGCCATTTTGATATGAGGGTCAGAGGCCAGAGAAGAGAGAGTCCAGACTGCCGTGGGGTCACCAAACGTTAGTTGGGAAGGGAAAGACAGGGCCACCGGAGTGGCTCAGGTGTGAATCATAAGGCGGCGATTGCACGGCGGGCGACCGAAGAATGGCAGTCTATGAATCTTTGTTGGATTTTGTAAGAAAAAGAACTCAAGCACCGATATGAATGCTAGTAGCAAACAATTTTCTGATCACGGGAGACCTTGTGTAAAAGCGGATCTAACTCTGGAAGCATTGTCTGTATCTCGGCCTGACCGCTAACTCATGTTTGCCCGGTGGTGAGCATGGTTCGACTGGGCTCGAAATTATCATTATACCCACCGCAATCCATATCAGGCGCGCTCAGGCGCGACCCGTTTGAAGCTCACCGCGGGGCACGCTGCGGGCCCGTGCACTAGCGAGGACGGTCAGCTGTCCGGGAGCTCTGAGTGGGAGCATTTGGTGCTGTGGCTCAGTGGGCTGATGAAATTGCGTCACTGGCTGTTATCGTAACGGCCTTGTGCGGGCCTTTCCTTTCACAGTTGAACGGTTGAACCCCCTTTCACGTCCGACGTCCGTGTAAACAGCCCGTCGTCTCACCAACAGGTTTCGCTTTTGGCGTTGCTGTTAGTCTTTCTCAGCGCATGTATGTATACCCGCGCTGACATGCAAGGAAGTCTAGGGGCGGTTTTAAACCGAACAAGGAAGCTTTATTGATTGCCCAGTTTCCACAAACACAGTAGTTTATCGTAGAAACTGGTTGATATGATCGTTAAACCATCTCCTGGGCCAGGCTGAAAGTCACTCCCATAGTTCATGCTCTTGTGTTCTTCAAACCTGCCAATGACTTCGAACCGACATTCACCATCGGGTGCTTCTATCAGGTCAACAACTCTTGCACCCGCGTGCATGCAAGACACCAGTAACCTTGCCCTCCAAGCACGATCGGGTGTAGGTACCCCGTCCAGGTCTATCAGCTTCAGCCGCCACACTCCTCCTCCAAGATTCTCCTCGGCAAGTTTCTCAGGCCTTCCAGGGCCACCCGTCAGAACCGCAGTCGGCATCTGGAATAGCCTTATGTGATCATCGTAGCTTCCTGTAACGACCAGAGTGGGGACTGTCTCGCCGTTTAGTCCAGGTAAGGGCAGTATGGCGGTGACTCCAGCATCATGACTGCTGAGCTTCCTGTCAAGATAATCAAGATCCACAACCAGCTTGCCACTTTCGCCGTCACTGCGATCGCAAGAGAACATCTTGCATCGCAACGCCGAATCATCGCCGCCAGAGTAGAGAAGAAACGTATTTCCGACCTGTCCCGGTTCCTCTGAAGGCATCGGCGGAGAGATGGCGCAAGTCCAGGTCTCAAGCGTGTGCGTGAGGGCTGGTTGCTCTTGAAACTCCCAGCTCTCATAGGACGCCCCAAGTGAGACCAAGTGCACGTGCCCGGTGGAGGTAGTGATGGCCACCATGTTGTCTATCGTGGGGTGCCAGCATAAAGAAAGGAAGAGCACCTCCCCCTCGGCTGCCGTCTCCAAGGCAAAGGTGTTGAGGTGCTTCAAAGGCTGACTCTCGTGAGGGGAGAGCTTGAATATCGCGAGCGTAGCGGTGCTAGACACAACCCCGCAAATGTCTTGTTTGCCGGCATTTGGGTTGAAGTGAAGATCCAACAATGCAGAGGGCTGCGGCACTGTCTGGACGCGCTCTCTAGATATGAATGAGCTCATGGTATATTATGAGAGAATGGGAGCGTATAACTCACAGTGTGTCGTCCGAAAGTCGAAAGACAATGATGCTTCCATCGCGACTCTGAGCCGTTTTGGACGCAGCTGCTTCTGATACCTCTTCATCCTCGCTCGCATCCGCACTGCTTGCGGAGGCATCTGCCTCCCCTTTTTGCAGATTGTACGTTCCGACCAAAAAGTAGGACGGGTGCGCCGAGCAAAATTCTACGCAGCTTGGCGGGAGATCCAGCTCCAGCGATTTCAGCGAAGCAATCGGAACTGAGTCCGCCATTTTGTCAGGGGTCTTTCCGAACTGCCGGTACTATCGTCACCTAGGTAAGTGGCGGTGTAAACGATAGGCTGTCGAGGAGTGTTGAAGCCCAAGTTGCCTGGGTTCGCAAAATGGCTGGTGGTGGATTGGTGATTGCTTTTTTGCGGGGACAGCGTGCCCAGAATGGGAAACTGCATTTACATCAGATGACAACGACGTGCCATCGAAACCCATCTGCCTTTCAAAATGTTCAATTCTGCCTCTCATCGGATGCATACATCCGTGATACTCAGACAATCCTCGAAACCAGTCAGTTTCATTACTGGCGGCTTACAACTTTGTTGCTGAGCATCCGCAGCATCCGTGTCCAAATCTCTATAACTAAACAGAACCCAATCTACGTACCTGATGTGTGTGAATATCAACCCCACCACTGTGACCTCTTTCATGAGAGTCGCGACAGCTCATGCAACCACAACTCACCATTCTGCTTCCACCCTTTAATTACCTTGCATTCTGTTCTAGTTTCAGTCGGAAATGGACTCAGATTCAGATTTCTACGGTACATCCCCCCCGGTCGTATCTCTTGTCTCCCCCCCCCCTCTTTCTCACATTTTATAGGCGACGAAGAGACCGTATCTAAATTGGAAGCCCGGGTTGCCGATTTCGACCCTACCCAGGTTCATAGTATTAAACAAGAATCATCATCTCTCATCATCCCCAACATACTACTCAAACGCTCCTCCTCCCCCTCCCCCAGCCCTTCCAAACAACCCCGCCTACACAATCGCTTCGCAGACAAGCCAGGTTGCTGGAGGGTCAACCACGAGACCCTAGACGAGTTCCTACTCCGTCTCCCCCCATCAACCACCCAGCCCGTAGGGTCTAATGCCGATTCCTGGATCTGGGCCGCCAACCCCTACCTATCCCCCGGTTCCTCCCCCTCCCCCGATCTCCCCTCCTTCAGGGAGGGCGGTCGCGCCCGTCTGGCCCTCCTCTCAGCCTTCAACACCCACTGCAAATCCACCCCCGGCAAGCCCCGTCTCGCCATCCGTCGCGAGCTCGACAGAGCCCGTGACGACGCCGTCGGCGACCTCCGCGCCCTCGCCGTCCGGTGTAATGTCGTCGCTGGGAAGTGGATGTTGTTCGTCGACTCTTCCTCCGCGGAGGTCGACTCCGTCTGGGAGGCTGTCGCTCGCGCTACGGCGAATAACGAGCTCGGCATCGGCGCCAAGGTCGAACCGTGCTCACTCGCAGTCATCAAGGAGCGCCTGGTCGTAGTTTACACCCGTGACTTCAGAGACATCGACGACATCGGCCGCGTCCTTGAGAAACTGAGAGAGCTGGGACTTGTCAGGTTCAACAGCGGGAAGCAGATCTACTATAAATCTGGTAACCCCCACCCTCTTGTAATGGTTTGGGGTGGGACGTAACTAATAGACGACAGATGCTTGGACGGAACTCGGTATCTATGGGAATAACGAGTGGGGTATCAAAGCCTCCATGGTAAGTCCTCACCAGACCAGAGGAATGAACAAGGGGGCTGATGAGAGATACACAGTATTCCTCGGATGAGATGTTTCAGTACATCAGATCTAAACGATAATCACTGGCTTTTGGAGTCTGGCAACTGGAGGATGGGACATGGATATGTTTAGCGGATACCCTGATAGCAAACTCATTTGGTGTTTACATATTTTGCGCTCGCTGCTTGGCTAAACATCTACAATGTGATGTTTTATGATTTCGCTTTTGAATGAAATATAATGATGATCAAAAACCAACCCTAAATAAATAAACGCTCACCCTTCCCGTTCCATACCTATGCACCAACCAACCCGCGAATGTGCCCTAACATGCATGATGCTCCTGTAATGTATATGTCCGTGTATCCATGGTGCATATGATTCGCTAATACCTAACGCTCCCCCTTTCCTCCCTTTTTCCCGACCTCATCTGTGAATCGTGTTATACGCTATGACGTCTGGTTCTGGGCACATCATCATCATCAGTATCAGAATCCGAGTCCCAATCTGGCCCGGAGTGGTAGCCACCATCCGACTGCCCCCCGTCCTGCCCTCGTCGTAACACTGATTCCAAGTGACTCCATAATTTATCTGACAGCCTGTAGCCCTTAGTGCGCTTCCCTATTTCGTCTAATTTCCGCACGATCTGTTTCCAGGTCTCTGGTCTCGTGTAGCCTTTCTTCGGTTTCTATCCGACAGCTTGCGTACGAACCGGTGGCGCTGGTACTGGTGTAGGAAGAAGCTGGTCTGCATCGTCGAGGGCTAGGTCCGTGGCAGCGTCGGGGTCGATCTTTCGCAGCAGCAACACTAACCGATAGGCGCTGTTTCCGTTTAGGTAGTATCTATGCAGCTTCTTGCTCCGCAGGAAACCGAGACGCTCGTAGAGGCGCATGGCGGGGATGTTTGTCTCTTCTGTCTCGAGGACGATCTCGTCTGCGTTTCGGGCCGCCATGGCATCGATTGCTTTTCGCACGAGAGCAGTAGCTATCCCGTGTCCGCGGTATGATGCTGACACGGCGAGCATAGCAATGTACCCCCGCAGGGTGGGAGGGGAGTGCGAGGCATGTGGTTCGAGCTTGCAGATCACCACGCCTATCAACGAGTCGTCGAGTGGGTTTAGGGCCTATCGACACGACTGTCAGTCCCAATGCAAAGGAATACCAGAGGAGGGTAGCGGCGGGGGGAAGCTACCATATAACAGAGGTGAGCCCATTGGTACAGGAAGTAGCGGTAGACGAATATGCTGTACGGCTCGCTCAGGTCTTTTGAGATGAGTGCCCGAATCGCGGGGAGGTACTGCGCCTCGAGGGAGTGCTCGTATTGGATGTACTTCAGCTCCCCTGGGAGCTCTTCCACGCGGGGTGGTAGCGGTTCCATGTTTCCTGCCTTTTGTGAATGAACCGTCGAGCGTTACGAGCAGCGGGCCGCGCGAGGTCGGACGTTCGAGGTTTAGAGGTTTAGAGATGTCAATTCAGCTAGGTGCTGGTAACTGTTCGAATACGAATACAATTGTGGCACATTGGGCGCAGAGTTTTTCACAGGAATAGAAGGGAAAGCCCAATGGAGAGACAGAGAAAGTTGTCTCACTCCGTGGACAAGTAAAAAGCACGGAAGGAGCTCTGCAGACGGTGATTGCTGACGGTGGAGCTCTCGCGCGATTGATCGTCAGGTTACACACTAACTGCACGGAAGGTGGGCGCATCAAGAGCTGGAGATTGGAGCTTTCACATGTAAAAGTCTGGGCTTCTCCGGAGGGGCAGCTGCCGTTTTCGCATTGGAATTTGGATAACAGCAAAAACAAGCTCCGCGATCCGCGAGTAAGCGGGCAAGCGCAACTCGTGTAGATTCCACTTCTTGGCAATGCATACCCTTTCTAGTAAAGAGGAATTCTAATGATCACGCATGTGCATAGATCTCACCGAGATGACGGTCATGGAGATCTGTCTTTCGAACCCATACACGTGTAGATACCTAGGAAATCTCGGTAGGCCGTGACCTTTCCTTTACCCTAAAAGAGAAGGACAAAGTCGAAAGCTGTCAATTTCCTTTACCCTAAAAGAGAAGGACAAAGTCGAAAGCTGTCAATTACGTCAGAGCTTCCACGGGAAGCCCATGGCTTGAGGCGGGCCTCCCGTGCATGCCGCCAACACTGAAATTTGTCGAACACACCGAAAACGTGGACAGTTCGCTTGTGATAAGTTAGCCCCGCCGTTGATCTGGTGGGCTTTGAGCAGGACGCGGCAGATTCTTTTCGTTGCCGAGTCGCGATCGACAAACCGTTTTTGCGCAACGGCGCAGCCCACGTGTTGCTAAATTTGTCTTTAAGCCCTTCTACCGCCCGATCGTCATAGATACTTTCTCGCTGCTATGCGCATTTGACGGACCACAACATGGACACGAACCTACGCCGTCGGGCGGTCGTCAGAGACGACAGCGTCACGCCGTCCGAGACACCGACGACACCTAGCCGCGAAGAGAGCCCTGCAAAACCTGGCAACAAGGTGAAAATAGTACACCACCATCCAAAGGCGAGAAAGAGGAGGAATACGGCCATATTTCTGTTGGGTAGTCTGTTTGGCATTATTATCGCGGGCTTCTTTGCCAAGAGCAATAACTTGATAGACTTCCCTGAGATCGGGGAGCTGAGCATGGACAGCTTGTTCGACGTGCTCCCCGCTGGCTTGGTCAAAGACATGCGGGATCTGGTTGTAAGTGAGACAGTGCGATCGGTACACAAACATATTTTCAGGCTAAGTCATCAGTCGAACTGACTCTGTCGCATTACAGAAAGGCGAACGCGATTACGCCCAAAGCTACGATGCCTTCTCGGTGGGACTCAAAGCTCGCTCCGAGGGTCTCACTGCCCACCACCCCATTGTCATGATACCCGGAGTCATCTCCACAGGCTTGGAGTCGTGGGGCACGTCTAACATCTCGCGTCCCTACTTCCGCAAGCGGCTATGGGGTAGTTGGAGCATGATGAGGGCGCTGGTCATGGAGAAGGAGGTCTGGAAGAAGCACATCATGCTCGACAAGCAGACAGGACTGGATCCGCCGGGCATCAAGCTGCGCGCCGCTCAGGGCTTCGATGCGACCGACTTCTTCATTACAGGATACTGGATTTGGAACAAGATACTTGAGAACCTAGCGTCTCTAGGCTACGATCCGACGAACTCGTACACGGCAGCATACGATTGGCGGTTGGCGTATCCGAACTTGGAGGTGCGAGATCAATACTTCACGAGGCTGAAGTGCTATATCGAGATGGCGGTTCAGGCCCAGAACAAGAAGGTCATTTTGACGTCGCACAGCATGGGGAGCCAGGTGGTTTTCTACTTCTTCCACTGGGTCGCTTCCCCTAATGGGGGCAAGGGCGGCGATGACTGGGTGGAGAGGCACATCGACGGGTGGATCAACATTAGTGGTTGCATGCTCGGCGCCGTCAAGGATGTTACCGCCATTCTATCGGGCGAGATGCGCGACACGGCACAGCTCAACTCGTTTGCTGTCTACGGCCTCGAGAAGTTCCTTAGCAAGGAGGAGCGTGCCGAGATATTCCGCGCCATGCCGGGCATGTCGTCCATGTTGCCCATCGGAGGCAGTGCCATCTGGGGTGACTTGAACGGTGCGCCGGACGACCAACCCGACCAGATAGATAGCTTTGGCTCCTTCCTCAACTTTCGAAGCGACCAGAACTTTTCTGTTCCTGACCGCAACTTTACGGTAGACGATGCCATGGAGTACCTGTTCAACACGACTGAGGATTGGTACCAGGATCAGGTCAAGGGAAGCTACTCTCAGGGGGTCGCACACACCGCTGCTGAAGTGGAGGCCAACGAAAAGGACGCGAGGAAATGGATCAACCCTCTCGAGACACGGCTACCTCTCGCGCCGAGTCTGAAGATTTACTGCTTCTATGGAGTAGGGAAACCGACAGAAAGAGCATACTACTACCGCTCACCAGAGCCTTCCTTCCTTACCAAGCTGAACATGACCATCGACACCGGCCTTACGCAAGGGGAGGTGGACCACGGCGTCATCATGGGAGAAGGGGACGGGACAGTCAACCTGATGAGCACAGGATACATGTGCAATAAGGGATGGAATATCAAGAGATATAACCCTGCGGGCGTTAAGGTAACCGTCGTGGAGATGCCGCACGAGCCGGAACGATTCAACCCCCGAGGCGGACCCAACACAGCCGATCATGTCGACATATTGGGTCGGCAGAACCTGAACGAGCTGATATTAAAGGTCGCTGCTGGGAGTGGAGACACCATTCGCGATCACGTTGTCAGCAACATACGGGAGTATGCAGAGAAGGTCAAGATATACGAGGAGGAGTCATGGCTTGATAAGCTCCTGTCGCCTTCTTATTCCCAGGGGTCATGATGAAACCTGTCTGGGGCAAGCGGTGCTGTGGCTTTTAGTGTTTTATGATCAAACGTATATAGAATATGTCTGGGGTTTCTCTCGGGGTGGGTCTCCTCTGCCTGATGGATATTTGGAGGCTTGTGTGTTGCTCGCTGGGGGGCCGTTGGGTCAAGTGTGTTTAGTTACACGTTTACGTTATATAATTGATACCCCTTTTTACGTTGTCTGACCTGACTTGACTGATTTCATCAGAAACCAAGAAGATAATAATTAGTGTGCCGATTGAAGTGAGAGTAGTTCCCGTATTGGTGGGTGCTGTCATACATAACTTCCATCTCTATCATCATAGGTGAGCTTTTTGCTAGACTACCTGTACCTATGTAGGTAGGTAACTACACAAAAAAGGAGACGAAAAAAAACAACCCTCCCAAACCACCACAGCAACAACCCAATATGGCTGTGTATCATCATCATCATCATCATACATAATACAAAGTACATAGATAATAATTAACCCCATGACCCGCATTATTTCCTAAAGTCTATCGCACAATTAAGTTCCAACCTGCCCATAATGCTCTTTGACCCCTTGCCACGTGATTACCTATGGAAAAGATGATATCTTGCTAGTAATTATGGCGCGCGCCCCCTCGAGGTAACACCAAGAGATACTCCTCCTTGTACTACATAGGAACGAAAAGCTTCGGCATATAATAGTTCCACCAGCTATCTCGCGTTTCTGCTACGCTGTCATTGTCGACACTCGGCTGTTGTTGTGTTTTTGTCTGGCTACCGATAATCTGGTCCGCAGGCTGCTTCTGTTCAGGGTTGGTAGTATCGAAGTTGTTGTTGTTGTTGTTGTTGTTGTTGCCGTCATCCCTGGAAATGGTACTGGTACTGGTATTACTGGGCTTTGGATTTTTGATGGTATTGTTATCAGCGTAGAGAGGAGAAGAGAGCTTCCTAAAGAGGTCTGCGAGGCCGGAGCAGCGCGGCTTCTCCACCGGACGTTCAAGGTGGCGACGCCGGGCGTCGACTCTGTCGATCTTGTGGTGGAGGTACACCATCTGCTGCTGGATCTCGCCGATCAGGCGGATCTGGTAATCCAGCCGAGCCTCCGCGAACCCGAGCTTGAACTTCATGACGGTGACGTCTCTGTGAGTCGTGGAGACCACGGAGACCATGTTGAAGAAGAGACAGACGAGGAAGAGTCCGGAGAGGAGGTGGAGGAGGGTTCTTCTGAATGGCGGCATTTTGTTTTTATCGTGGGAGCTAGCCTTTTATCGTTGCTGTGATGGTGAGGTGGAAAGAGAGTGAATGTAAGGTAGGTAGATTTGGGATGGTGATAGTGTGCGGGATTTGGTCGCCTGTGTGTGATATGAGTTGTAGAAGGCTGGAGCTAAGATTTATCTGACATGAGGGAGATCACTGACGTTTATATGGACGCACGTGAAGATACATATATATGTGTGAGTGTGAGTGTGTGTGTGTGTGTGTGTTTATAGATGTTTGTGCATGGTGTTTGTTTTCCCGATATACCTGTAAGAAAGAGAACGGGCAAACTAGCTTGATAGAGAGTCTGAGATAAAAAAAGAAAAAAAAAGCACGGTAATTAACTCAAACACAAACGGGAAAACGGTCATTCTGCACCTCGATGTTGACTTCGACGGCTGCGTTGTCCAAGTTGCCGAGTTTCTCAATAACCCGATCTCCCATGCTTTTCCCGTCATGAAAGAACATGCTAGTCCAGGCGCAGCAGAGAATGGTAATCCACCAGAACATTGTTGCTGAGAAGATAGGAGCAATAGTCTGTGGTGAGTGCACCTATAATTATCAGAGTGTTGTTGTTGTGTCCTGGGTGTACGAAACTGTAAACGGTATGGGTCTTTAGTTTGCGGCTGTGGGGCTGCCAATAATTTTGCTGGAAGAGATCGTGAAACTATAGGGATGTATGTTTGCATTTATGTGTGTGTGTGCGTTTGTAGACATGTGTTGGAGCAATCTCGTGTCGCAATCACAAACCCAGACAAACAAGCCAGTACCCAGGACATCACTCTGATATCACGCCCTGTATGAAGAAGCTTACATGCCGATAGATGAAGGTGGGGTGTATGTTATGGATGCGTAGTCATGGCGACTCATACGCTGAACAGAGATGATGACCTCCTCCCTCAGCCAATTTCCCCTGATAGTGCCATCTCTAACTTTCACGTGCTCTTGGTCCTCTTCTACGTAATCGGCCGTCGTATTTTCGCGCTTTCCTCCCATAAAACAAGAACCCTCAAATCCTCTCAGCGTGGCGAATCCCTCCAGAGCGGGACGTGTTATCAGCTCATCTCAAGCCGAGACTTTGGAAAAGTTCGTATCCGTTGGTAATGTTGCGAATCGTTTGTGTCACGTTGCTATCAACGTCCCTGAGCTGCTGCTCTACGACGCTTGTCAAATGTTTGAGGATCCCAATCTTCTGTTGGAGGTCCATATTATCGAGGCCATCACTGAGGACCTTGGGATTGAGCCAATCCCAAATGACCTTCCGCCAGTCCTCAATAACCTTCCACCAATCCATTGTGAATGAGGGGGTGAGGGGGAAGAATATGTGATGATGATAAGAATAATTGTGGGGATAACTAGTATCTGGGATAATCGTACTGAGATGCGAGTGTTTGGTCTGCTTGCGTGGGCGGTTGTGAGCGTAGGGAAACTGTTTGAACTTTGATACCTCCATGTGCCTGGCGTCTGGAGGAGAACGTAAGAATTTATGCATATTCTTGCTTGCCCGCATGTTTGTCGACGCACGCCGTTTGGTCTCCTTGTATTTGGCAAGAACAAGCCAGTTTCACAGCGACAAAACATTAAACAGATAGACGCAAAGAGAGAACCGATATCGTGTTTGTCATTGCCTTTGATGCCTTGCATGCATGAGAAAGCTTGCATATAGGTGAAAGGACTTGGACCCATACCGGGAGGAAACCCCATTCTACAGCCATCAAAACCGAGGAAAGGACTTTTCCATCTTTTATGTCTACCAGAACAAGAGAAAGGCTGCAAACTGTCAATGGTGTTTATGGATGCAGCAATGCAGCAATGCAGCGTTGTGAAACTGGTGTTAAAGAGCTGCTATTTTTTTGTTACGAAAGACAAGCCTTTCCTGCAAACGATAACTACGTATTCACAGCGCTGCTACAGTCTGTGCTTGCCTCTGAAGCCATTTCCCCATTGGTCTATGAGAAAGAAGGGAAAAAGAGACACCAGCGACATACACAATGTACGTGAGGTAAGACAAACTTGGAAGAAAGAAGAGAAGTGAAAGGGGGTGAACTAGAACCCGACGTTGTACTTCTGCGCATAAGAACAAGCCCAGCTAAACATAGCAGCATTGCTCCATCTGGTCATTGGGCGCTTTAAAGGGAGCCGGATGGCCTTCAAGGTGAGCACCGTAAAAGGGTTGCGATATCCGACTGGCTGAGCGCTATGGTAACGGTATTAAGGATAGTAATAGTGGTGGAACTGGCAGTGTTGGTAGCGATGTTTCTCAGTCACTTAATATTGTGCCCTTGTCTCCCGAGGTTCTTATGCTGCCTTGCGATGGAACGCCTTAATAACTCCGTATTGATATGATTGGTCGAACGTGCAGACCCCCGAGCACACCGCGCTCGATATGGCTGTTAGTTGCATCATCTTTAAGCCAGTGCTTTCACATTGCTGCTGGCTCCTCGTCCGTCCATAAACGCCAGTGTTACAGCAATAAAAGAAGACCGATATTGCCTGTTCGCTTGGTATAGGGCCTTACTCAAAACTAATATCGACGCTCTTCTCAGCCAGCCTTCTCCCCTTGAGATAAACCACAAATTCCAGGGACGAGCCAGAAGGAATCATCTCAACATCATACTCTAGTTTCTTTACAAGTTTTCCTTGCCCGTTCTCGAAGTCTTCGTACTCGGAACATGCAACTTCGACGACGACGTTGCAGAGAGGCTTAACACTGGACGTGCGTCGAGTCGGCGCGTCAGCATCATCGCATTCATGCAGGGGTACTGTAAACTTTTTGATGCTGGTCCTAATGTCGCTATGCTCAGGGTCAAAATAGTTCCCGAAGGTGCGCCGGACGGGCTTTGCCTTAAGGACGTTGTCTCCCTTTTCCTCAGAATTAGCATCATTTCACAACCAGCGAGATCTCATGGCGACTTACTTTCTTCAGATACCATTGCATCTGGTTGTCGGCTCTCCACTCGCCCATGACCGGATGCCAAATTTTGTCCTCGTCAAGGTGCACGCCTTCCTCAAAGCGAGACATACGCCCCACACCGTAATTAGCTCTTGATATAGTTGAGGTTACCATGATGGGAATATCATTTCTCAAGAGGTTCATTGATTGAGTCTGGTCTTCGCTGTTGGAGCCAGAGCCACTACCGCTAAGGAAGCCCTTAAACACGGCGCCTCGGCAAATGGCGGTGCGCCTGAAGGATGTTAGTGAACGTAAGATTACACGGCTGTCGATTCGGGATATTTACGGCTTCATTCCGCTGGACTGCAGAATAGTGATTCCGCCGAATCTTTTCAGCCTGCCCTTGAGGTGCTCATACAGGTATGGGCTTCCGCCCAGGCCCCCGACGAGGATGACTCCCTGGCTATGATAAGCACATATTTGTGGGGCCACGCAGACAGCGAACTCACCGTCACCGTCAAGCCTTGTTTTTGGGAGCTCTGGATCTGTTGGTCGATGAGGTCGCCAATTCTGCCGAACTCTCCGCTGAAGACCTGTTGGATGTGCGAACTAAACCCGGAGTGTCAAATCGCTGGATTGCTGACATCTCTGATGGGGATAGGAACCTACCCCTTGAAATGGATGCGCCCTTTCTTGATGTGTGGCTCCCGGCTCGTATCGTCTAGGCTACTCGATCTACCAGACATGAAGGCTTCGGCCGGAAGGGAAATGATGTACTCCCTCCCTGTGTTGGTCGGCTTGAACTGTGGCTTGATGGCACTCTCCCACTCTCTCATAATCTCCTTTCTACCAGCCTTGCTGAGATTGCCCCATCTATCCCCAAGCCGGTTCTTGCACATGCGTTCGAACTCGTGATCGATGAAGATGCCGCCGCACAGCAATCCTGAGCGACTGCCAGCGTTAGTGTCTAGTCCTCGGCCAAGACATCATATTTCAGTACTTGACACGCACCTGCTCCACTGACGGCCTCTTCCATCGCTATGGGGTTCGTCTCGGTAATCTTGTAAGTGATGATGTCCTGTTCCACCACTTAGTCGCGTTGAAGACAAACCCAGTATATCTTAGGTTCAATACTCACAACTGTGCCGCCTCCAGCGTCGCAAATGACATAAACATCATTCTTCTTGATGCCACTACCCTGTTCGTATAGTGTTGATAGACTGGCAGCCTCTGGTTCGGGCACCAAAGTCAACTTGGTAGGCCCAGCAGGACGGGGGTTGAGGATGCCGGCATTCTTTGCGGCTGCTCGCATCTTCTGCCTTGCATAGCCTTTCCAAATGGCCGGAACGGTAATCACAACATGGAAAGGCAGTGCGTCCACAACAGACTTGCCGCGCGATCTGTAAAGACACTCAAGCACATGCGCCCAAAGGCACCATAAATAGTCAGCGACGAGGTCAACCGCCTTTTTACCAGTCTCGCCCATCACTTTTTGCGCACGGCGGAGGAACTTGGCATTCGGCATCTCGAACGGGATATCTTTGTTCTTCAGGAGCAAGAGCTTGAACCAGCGCACCGGATCGGCATCGAGCGGGATGTCATAGCCCCATGTCCACCCGCGGCCATTCTCGTATAACTCCGTGGGTGCTTTGCCTTCCTCTCGGCCCGTCCCCTCCCAGGTGGTGATCAGGTTGATGTGTCGGTTGTCAAAGTCGGCAGCGGTGGCCCAAGCTACACCAGAGTACCTTGCCGTTGACGCATATCAGCCAGAGAAACACCAGGGGCAATGACCTCGCAACAGTTCGAGACTTACGTCGTTCCAAAGTCAATGCCGATCACCATAATATCGCTGTCGTATTCGGGCTTGTTTGCCCCGTAAAACAATGTTGGCTCGCACATTGTTGTTCCGGCCCCAACATGCACATGAGGACTGAGTGTGGACAGCCGCAAGATTGTGATAGATCAATCCCGCACAAATGTGCAGAGAGTGGTAGGCGTGGCAGAAACACACCCCGAAGAAGAAGAAGGAGGGAAATCAGTCCCATCGCATGAAGGCTGGGCTTGACGGGGGACTGGAGATCCGGTTTCTGCAAAGCCTCGCCATGCGGGAGCCCCTCTTCCTCCATCTTCCCTCCGCGTCCGATGATTCGAGCCTCTGTTGGCTCTTCTTCTTCGAGAATGACGGACGAGTCCCACTCATTCTGGTCAATCTTTCCACTTCAGCTGAGACAAAAACAACGCACTCGAACTTTCACTTTGTTACCTCATTGGTAGAAATCCAGAGGATTAATCAACTAGACAGCCTTGTCGGGAGTTGTGGCGCTACAATCCCTGTACTTGCTCCAACATCTATCCCTTTGGGCGTTAATAAGTGCACTTATTAACGCCCGAAAGGATCTGTCTCATGCGTGTTTGTGTTGTGGAAGAATGGGTGGTACTGGTATTGGTTTGATTGAAGGGAGGTCGTCTGGTTGTCTGGTGGAAAAGAGACTGCCCCGCAGGGGCAAAGATTTAAATACAATTCATGTAGTTAGTCCTTTGCTCCTTCCCAAAATCTACCACCGCAGTGTTAACCTCTCAAAGCAATTATGAATAACACTACCTCGCCAACTATATAGTTAATTACCTTAATTGAGGCATAGATTTTTAGTTTTATTGGGCTTCTTTTCTGCTGCAATGTCCTACACGGTCGCTTGATGCCAAAGTGTAGGTCCTTCTTCCTGGAAGGTTGGGAGTTCAGCTGACAAGTTAAAGGCGACGCCACCATGCATTCCTTTCCGATGATGTGTGTCCAGGATTGGGTCTTCGGGCAGCAGTGCATATTTCTGCAATAGGTGCTGCTCGGCCGTCCTTGCCAACCGCTGCATGCTTCTCGTCTTACACCATCCTCCAAGCTAACGAGAGAACCGCGAGCACATTGCGATCTTGTTTAGGTGCGTTTATTCGGCCAATTGGCCACTTTCGTCCATCTCCTCCCCTCCGACCCCTTTTCTTCCACCAAAGTACGGCTCCGCCAGTAGATCCCTCATTTAACACTTCATCTGACCCTGAACTGAACGACATCTATTATGTTCTTCAATCTCTCCAGGTATGAGGGGTACGCCAAGCCCACAGTGTCGTTATTCGATCCATCATATTAATACGGAGTTGTCAATGCTTTCCACATAAGTCGGCACAGGAACTTCGAGAGAAGAGAATACAATATTGGAGTATCCCAGAAAATCGCCAATTATCAACACTGCCGGTTCCATCGCTACCATCGCTAGTACCGTTACCATAATAACTATCACAGCCTCGCTAAAGCTGAACAGCATTCTTCGAAAGACATGGAACCCGAGTTCCCAGATGCTCGTGAATCGCCAGAGGCTGTTGAAGAGTTTACTATGGACTACCAACCACCAGAATCCCCAGAACTCACCGTGCCGCCTACAGATGGATCCAATACCTTGTCAAAAGCCCTAGAGGATGCACGCAAAGCACTGAGTCAGAGAAGTGACGAGGTGGCAATGTATAAAACTCGCTGGAAGCAGCTGGGTCGCGAGCTAAATGAACTTCGCTCGCAGCAGTACTTCAGTCTCGTGACGGATGACGACTTGGCAGACTATGCTAAGACACTGCGAGCTAACATCCGGAGCTTCTCAATACAGTACTTCGACGGACCACCTCGCGAGAAACTCGGACGGAGCGATGTGAGTGAGCGCGCCAAGAGATCACCATACCTGCGCGGACTCACAGAGACAGAGGAGGACCTCTACAAGTACCTTATGTCCCCCGATGACTGCCCGAGTATCATTCAGGCATATCTGTGGACTTTTATTGTCAAGCGAGTCTTTGACAAATTCTGCTGGGCCGGCGATTTGAGCACAAGTCTGAACGGGTTATGCAAGGTCATGCGGCCTGGTGAGTGTCACCACAACCCTACCCGAACAAGACAGCTTAACGTAGCTAACATTCTCTCACGGTATATAGGGTGGCAGTCTGACACAAAACTGCCTGCGAATCCAGAAGCGGAACGGGACTTTCAGTTATGGAGTGCGACGACAACAAGACTCCTCCTGGGATCTTTGGACACTAGCGAGGGATCCGAAACGGACCGCGTAACTCGTCAAGCCCGGGAACGTCTTGTCACATTGATAGACTCCAAAATTGGCCCGTTCAGGAGAAACAGAGAGGGTGGTTTCAAGGAAAGCTTGGACCAAATCCTCACCGATGCAACAGAGTTCGACAGAGAGATTAGTAGGCAGGCGGCACGAGTACGATGGGTATTTCCAGAGAGAACCAGACTTTCCTTCGATCCAGACATCATGGAGCAGCAGACGGGGAAGCCGCAGCCAGAAAGGGACCAGAGAGTGTCTCTGGTCATCGCGCCTGCCCTGAAGAAGCGGGGGAAGTCAAACGGGGAGGGCTTCAAGGGCCCGGAGAGTTGGCTCCTACCCGCGTTGGTTTCTTGTGATCTGCTGGATGAGGAATAGATATGATGAGGTCCTTGGAGGAGGGAAAGGGTGCACTGCAGAGCTGACTGGCTAGCCAACATAACGGGCAAAGTCTTCCCTACTCCCGTCTTCATTCTTGACCCATGTCCAGCGTGGCAGAATGGCTCTTCCAGTCCGGAGTTTCCACTCCTATGCCACCGCCCGCCCTGCTGATGGCTGATGTTTACATCCCGCTCCTACCTTAGGAACGAGTATCCCACATGCAACACCAACACCAGCCCTCATTATAGGGGTCACTGTCTGAGCTATGACAGTCGTAGCAGCCACCAACTCCAGTTGCAAACACCAATTGCCCTCCTCCTCTCATTAGAACTATTGTTACGATGGCACTTCTTCGCTTGCGTGCATATTCTGTCTCCCCTAATAGTGCTCCAGTCTCCCGACCCAACAATGAAACGCACTGCAAGAGCACACAACACAACTTCAGGCTGCAAATTCTGACATGCCACACCCACACAAGTCGCAAAAAAAGGTAACAGGGTGACGTGGACCTCTAAAGTGTACGTAGTAAATTTCTCAAAATATTTGCACCTGTTGTGAGCCTGCTGGAGTTAATACAGACTACAGTCAATCGCAACAGCTAGCTGGTGGCGCGAATCACTTTGCGGTGCGCTCCAATTTTTTTGGTCAATGAACTTACCTTGGCAAGGGAAGACAAGACAATCAACGCCATTACACAACACAGTCCTGCATGACATGACGATAACAAGGACAGCCAATGTACTTAGTAAAGACAATAAAAAACCTGATTGAAACGAAAGAGAGATGAATGATGCACGAAGAAAGCAATTTTTTAAAAAAATTAAATTTGAAAAATTAAAACCCGAACCGGAGGTGAATAACGACATCTGCAGGATTTGAACCTACGCGGGCGAACCCAACAGATAGCGAATTGAGGTAAATTCAAGTCTGTCGCCTTAACCACTCGGCCAAGATGTCTTTTTGATGAATAGACTCGTTATCCTTTTGCGTAATGTGCTGCCCCGCACTCTGATCGAGCCTTTCTGGAACGTCGCACTTTCCACAAGTCTTGCTACCCATTTACGATCATCACTCCCCCTGGTATTCATTAGGGATTATCGTCGACGGATCTTTTAGTTTTAATTGTAGTCAATACTTCTATGATGCATGCACCCGTCCATCCACCAGAGAATAGCTAGCTACAGTAGGTCTCATGATATTTGAACACAACAAATTGCCATACACGTCTCTGCCGTCGTCCGTCCACGCGAGTTGACAAAGCAAAACTCAGCTTAACCCCGTCCGAGGTTAAAAGAACTTCCAGTCCCGAAGCTCCCTTGCATGCCCGTATCCTCATTAGCTGCATTCGCTGTCCCCTTCACCCTACATAATCGGTTTCGTTTGCTGCGATCCGCAATCGCATACACAAACAACCATGGCCATGACCAACTGTCCAACTGTCCAACCTCACCATCGGTAGCCAGTTGACGGCGGAGGAGTGTCCCTGATGCCTTCCTTGTGGCCGGCCGCACCCGATTCCGCCATTCAATATCATCCAGCCTTTATTAGTGTGACCGAGAAGTGAGTGACCAATGTTCTCATTTCTCTTCAGCAGCAGGTGATGTCGTCTGCGCAGCGACTATTATCCTCCTCTGGTCTTCAGACGAGAACAGCGCGGTGCCCTGCTGCAGCGCGTGCACGAGCATGGCGATGCCGTCCGGGCCGGACTTGAAGTCGTCGGCGCTGCGGACCTTGTCTAGGTCCTCTGCGAACTCCTGGGTCGCGCGTTGCAGGTAGTACGAGGTGAACTCTGCCGCGACTTCCTTTTCTGGCTTCTTTTCTGAGATTTTGCTGGGCATGTTGGGGAAAACGGCTCTTAAATAGGTAGCTTGAAAAGGTTTCTTGTGGAAAGTGAGCGACGATTTGGTCGATGGTTGAAGATTTCACACAAAAAGTCCGTGTGTTCGCTGTTTGGACTTGCCGTTTTTGGCGGCCTGCCCTGACCCGCCACTTTCAGCACACTACGCTTACATTGTAGTAATCCACGGATTACCTTGCGCAAACTTTCAGAGCTGCGAACAACGCGCGCGCCCCCTCTCTGCGCAATCCCCGGCCCCTACACAGACGGACGATGTGACTTTTATTTTGCAAGCTCTTTCTCAAAGGTCACAACTCTGCACATTTTTCAGGGTTCATCACGAGTATATTCCTGGTCTGGTAATCACTTCACTGTCAATGATCTATTACAGATTCTCGTACACTACCTTCTTACAGGCCAGCGCTCTCCAATCCCAAATCGCAGTCGTTAACCGAACCAACCAAACGTCACATCCTAGACTGATCATTAACGCCCCCACACCACGACACGCCAAGTATGACAGACCAAGGAGCTTGGCATGACGACTTACGCCAGAAACTCGAGTCGTTTTATGATTCGGACGCAGATCGCCAAGACCTCGATGCCCTCGGGCGATTCCTAGCTATCACGCCGGACCGGGCGGCACCCTCTATCATTTTACCCATCGAGGAAATGGAAGAGCGGTTGCAATTAGCGGCGAAACTCGAGAAGCACTGGAAGGATTCCTTTTCGCGTTTGACCCTAAAGGACTCTAGAGAGTGGAAGCCATTTTCCACCCACCAGATCGCCGCCCTAATGATTGTGGATCTGGATGACCTACGAGTTTACTCGAGAAATCCCATATTCACCTACGGCATCCTAGCGGGCTTATGCCAAATCCCATCCCTCACCAAAATTTGTAAGTCTTACCAACTAGCATAATACGAGAGAGTCCTTACCTATCTGACAGTTAATTATAGTCCTGACGAAGCCACAAAGCCACGACGATCTTTGGCCCCTCGATCTCACACCTTTTACCCAGACTCCATCTAAAAAGCGCAGGTTAAGTGAAAGCTCTGACAGAAGCTTCGAGAGCGACGGGACCCAGTTCGATCAGCGTGGTAACGCGAAGCGGAACACGAAACAGGCCGACAAACGGTTAAGTCTCGATGAAAACAGCTGCATCATTCTTAAAACGGCAGACCCCGAGGTTTGCCATATCGTACCATTCAGCGCTAATGCTAAGGAGGATAAGAGGCAAGCTTTAATACGGTGCTTCACTGGAAGCGTCAATCCTATACTATTTAAGGGGGGCGACGGCTTCGAGCAAAATGAACAAGTTCATAAGCTTTTTACCTCGAGGCTTGGAGTAAGCGACAGGAAGTGGAACTTGATCTCCTTGGACCGACAGCTCCACGAGTGGTGGGGCAGCTTCTACTTCGGGCTGAAGTGTCTTGGAACCGCCCTCGTTGCAGGCAAGCCTGATGGAATCGCGACCCTGAAGTTGCAGTTCCATTGGATGCCGCGGAGAGAACAGCCTTCTAAGCCGTTGGCAAGAACGAAACAGGAATTCCTCGACATGTTCAAGGGCACCTACGGCGACCCGTCTTCCGGCAACCCGGTGGTTGCGGCAGCTAGGCCTGTTTCTGGTCGGCCTATCCGAACTGGCGACATTTTTTACGTCGATATCCAGACACGCCACGTCCACAAGATGATGCTAGCTTTTGAAATCCAATGGGCTCTCGTCAGGATTGCCGCCATGACCGGGGGTGCCGAGGCATTGGAGCTAGTGGGAGACGAGCCGGATTACTTGGATGAAAGTGGTCAATTCCTGGGGTTGATGGCGGAATTTCGAGCGAACTGGGACTTGTTTAAAGATGACATTTCGGAATATGGCTCAAAGAGCGACGAACCCCTGGTTAAGGATGCTGAAGATGATGGCGGTAAGGGTAAGGGGAAGATGGTCGATCCTAGTGGGGACGAGCTGGACGGGGACAAGCAGGGCGATGATGCTACGTAGAGCGTAGCACACGTTACAGCGAAACGGGTCAAGTGGGGGACAAAAAAAGGCGGACTGCAAAACACCTTAGCTGCCTTCTAAATCCCATAAAGCACTCGAACGAAGGCATACCGCTTCAAAATATAGGCCATATTAAACCTTAAAAAGGCGGTTGTCCATCCGTCCTGATGCATTAATAAGACATGTTCAAGAAAGTATGTTTCGGCGCACTGCGTGTAGTGAAAACAAGTAGGAGATGAGAGAAAGCCGAACTGTATAGACTTGTCCACTGTACGCAGTACGTTAAAACCTACTCGTTATAAGATGTCTTATTAACGTGTTATTACAGGCGGATAACTGCCTTTCTAAAACTTAGTACAGTATGTTTTATAAAGTAGTATGCCTTATTTTAGCTGGTGTATAGGGTTTTAAAAGGCAGCCTAGGTGTTCAGATATTTTGCAGTTCGGCTTTTTTTGTCCACCACTTGCGGGTGTCGCAGCGTGACACCGACCCAACCTTTGAGCGCCCAAGCAACACTGGCGAGGCCTCGGGACATCGATCCGCAAGGCTGGTTGTGCGTTAAAAGTTGTCTCGGGCGCGTGACTCGATCAAGGAAATAAGGGGGAAACTTCGACTGCGAGGAAGGGCTGCAGACGCCTTCAACCTGGGTGAGGATCGAAAGCTCGGCCCGGGGCACACGGATTGCGGGGGGAATCAATCAACTACAGTCAACCCTGCACATAACGATTAAGTTGGACGCGGAAATATTAACGATTTATCCAGATAATCGTTAAGGGATCGACACAAATAACTCCTTAAAGAGGCAATTAGTGGGGATAAATATAGGGCACCTGCTTAGAATAGCTTAGCGCAGGTATTTTTCGAAGTCGAGATAATCGTTATA
Source organism: Diplogelasinospora grovesii (assembly GCA_033297225.1). Taxonomy (NCBI): domain Eukaryota; kingdom Fungi; phylum Ascomycota; class Sordariomycetes; order Sordariales; family Diplogelasinosporaceae; genus Diplogelasinospora; species Diplogelasinospora grovesii. The sequence goes on along the minus strand of MU853869.1, from coordinate 56,498 downwards.
CTTAGGTTTCTAGTACAGACTCCAGATGACGGGAGAGTCATTGGATACCAATTGACAGCTTTCGCTGTGTGAGGGCACATGCACAAAAGCTCCAGCTCTCCGCGTCACGGGCTTTGAACAACTTACCACCTACACATTTGACACGTCGCAAGATTTCTCTGCACGATCCACAGTTTAACCTCTTCATTGCTGGCCGGAAGCAATCCTTAGCCTATTCAGAACAAATTCATCCCACAATCTGGCCCTCAGCAGACGCCAGCACGATGAGCATCCATCACCTCGAGGAGATATCTAGCGGATGTGGGAACCGTGTCTCCTTGTCAATTCGCTGGAACAGTGCGCGTTTAGTCGTGCACCTCGATCCGTCTCCTGTGGGAAATATGATGGAAGATTCCCTTACTGAGCAGTACAACGCCGCATGCATTGCTGAAGACTACGACGAGGAGGAGGCAATGTCGCACCAGATCCTAGACGCCATCGTCGAAGCCGGAAGGCCAACTTTTGATCAGCTTGCCTCGCCTCCTGCCCTTGGCAGCTCTACCTCGTCTGACCTCCATTCTCTTCTTTTCCCGGAAGAGTATTCCTTTCGTTTTCGGACTCTGAACAACAGAACAGAGTTGACTCTCAGGGACGGTCAGTCTCATGGAACTGCTTCCGACATAGCGCCTCAAAATGGGTGGGCACTGGAGCCATCTGAACACCCGTTTCATCTCAGGATTGGCGACGACACAAATCTACCCAAATTCTCGACTAAAGACATTTGCGTCCTTCAAAAGCTTCTCGGTGACGGCTACATTGCCCGTGTTTTGGTGGGGGGTCAAGAAATGTGCTCCAAGGTTGGGGACGACTTGCGAGCGGACTCGGCACAGAGGGAGCTTTCCACCCTCTTGAAGATTAGCACCTCCCAATATGCGGGCATCCTTCGTGTGCCGAAGCTCCTCGGTCTAGTACAGACTCCAGATGACGGGAGAGTCATTGGATTCCTGGAGGAATATATCCCCTCTTCGGATGCCCCGGGGCTGTCGAGTCTTGGAGACATAGAGACGGCCCTTTCGATTGCCGAGGTCCGGAGGAAAAAGTGGGCATCGCAGGTTCAAGAAACAGTTCATCTGCTGCACCAAATCGGGGTCACGTGGGGTGATGGCAAAGCTTCCAATGTGTTAATCAACTGTGATACCGACGATGCGTGGATCGTTGACTTTGGGGGTGGGTGGACAGATGGTTGGGTGGAGCCGGAGTTGAGCGGGACTGTGGAGGGTGATGAGTTGGCCGTAAAAAAGATCTTGGAGTTCTTAGAAGTTTGATGATTCTACCCCCTTGTGCAACTCTTCTTACAATGATTCGAGAGAGCAAACTAATAGGTGTTATCTCAGCGAGCTCAGACATAGCACAATTCGCCGATCGTTCTTCTCGACACCTGATTGGCTGCAGCCCCCTGTAAAGGTCGTGCGCAAAAAGACCTGGGATACATCGTGTAAGCCAGCGCAGCTGGCTGCACTTGTTACGAAGCGCACACTCAATCGGCGAAACGTGGTCTGAGGTACTGAGATAACGCCTGGCTGCTTAATAAGTTTAGTAGGTATCACAAAACGTTTTGCCAGGCGCATTGTTGTTAGTGGGCAAACGCGCCCGTTGTGGCAGCCCCACTACATATCTCTGTGGGTGCGTTTGCGGCCAACAAACACCAGAACTTCATCCTCGCGCGACCCAGGTTCTGTCGCAAGTCACCATAGCACTTGCCCGCTAACTTTAAGCCATCAGAACGAATTATTTCGCGCGCGCTTTTGACAAAGTTTTGCTCGGATGGAAGAAATGATCTGTCTTTGGGGGAACTGAACCAAGTGAGCTAATACGGGGTTGACGGAGCTCGCTGCGGTTCAAAACATTTATACATCAATATATCTTGTGATAATTGCCTGATATCGGCCGGGTCGTAACGAAACGACACTCATGGCGCGCGCCCGCTCTCTTCCCCTCCACCGAGTGTCTAATCATCGCGAGAGATGTTTAATTCTAGTCATCGTCATGGAGAGTTCTTCTTTCTACCCAGTGGCAGTCTTGTAATAATATCCCAACTGATAAGCAGCCAAGACATGATCGCCATAATTCCCATTATGGGGCACTTCACTGCCTTCCTATCTCTACTTTTGTGTATCAGCTTCGAGGTCTCAGCTTCAAGCTGGCAACCGGGAATTCTTAGTCCTCGACGCCCGACTTTCCAGAGGTCGTTACCCTGTACCTTCAACGGCACAACAGGCTTCTCCCAGCTCAAGTACCTCAACTCCTCCTGTGCCGACATCATCCTCTCAAACTTAACTGTCCCGGCAGGGGTTACTCTCGATCTCCGCAGACTACAGCCTAACACCACAGTACCCCCCATCTCCCTCTCCCCCTTCTCCCCCCTTTCTAATAGCAGCAGGTTACTTTTGACGGGCAAACGTCATGGGGCTTCCAAGAATGGGCCGGTCCCCTTTTATCCATCTCCGGTATCAACATCACCATCACCGGCGCCCCCGGTTCTGTGTTGAACGGCAGCGGGGAGCTATGGTGGGACGGCAAGGGCCAGAGCGGCAAGAAGAAGCCCAAGTTCTTCCAGGCTCATGCCCTGATCAACTCTAGTATCTCTGACATACACATTCTCAACTCGCCGGTGCACGTGTTTAGCATTAGCGATTGTCACAACCTCACACTGACAAACGTCACCATTGATAACTCTGGCGGAGACGGACCTGGCCTGGGAGGGAACACAGATGGCTTCGACATCTCCGCCAGCACCAACATTACCATCATTGGGGCAAAGGTGCATAATCAGGATGACTGCGTCGCTATCAACTCTGGCGCCGTAAGCCCCCTTTTCCCCCTCACTTCTTCCACTGTGTAGACCCACCGTGCGAACTGACTGACTGGATGCTGGCGCGCGCGCAGAACATAACATTCCGAGATGGGGTGTGTATCGGAGGTCATGGGCTGTCTGTCGGGAGTATCGGGGGCAGGGGTGATAACACCGTCGCCAACGTGCTTTTCGAAGATTCTGTCATTGCGGACTCGCAAAACGGTCAGTTCCTCAGACACACAAAAACGGGGGCATACATATGGTTGCTGATGAGATGTGGGCAGGCGTCCGGATAAAGACGAAACATGGACAAAACGGGACTGTCACTAGGATCACTTACAAGAACATCAGACTGCAGAATATCACGAAATATGGCATCGATATTGATCAGTCGTACGGCGCTACCGGTCAGCCGCCGACCACCGGGGTGCCGATCACTGACCTCACGCTGGTCAACGTCACGGGCACTGTTGGGGGAACGGGTACCAAGGTGTTTGTCAACTGCGGCGAGGGGAGCTGTTCGGCGTGGAACTGGACCGAAGTGGCTGTCACTGGAGGGAAGAACAGCACCAAGTGTCTTCATCTTCCTGTCGGTGTCTGGTGCTGAACACCTGGGAATGTGATATTTGTCAGAGACATTTGGGAGGATCTCTGGCAAGCAGAGGTCACAACGTCTGTCCGGAACTCTCCATGTGACTCCCTGGTATGAGTGTACACTTCGCACATGCCTGTGCTAAGATACGTACATGGTATGCCAACGGGAGTCAAACCAGTGGCAAGGCATTTTCGGGGCGTAGCTATTTACCCAAGTGGGTGACATTAGACACAGCCGCGGTGTGGCCCTGGGTTGCAGCTAGCATCCCGCATAGTGTAATGCTAAAGGAACATTAACGGCAGACGGCGGAGCTGATTGGCTCCACTACAGCGTGCTTATTGTAGTATTCCGACTCGGCTGTGTGCATTGTTTGTGTTCATAAGGCTCTGTAAGTGACTCTGCCACCCTGCCAAACGATTGCTCTAAACAGGGTTCAAAAAGGGACGCTGTTTTGGCAATTATTGGCGGGGCTGAGCATTCTGACTTCATTTGCACAACCCCTTTCTACCTTACTTGTACATACCTAGATCGCCCGTGGGGTCTATGGGCGTGGACACAGGGGTAGGTAGGCGGGTGCATGTTTGGATATCTGTCGACCACGCCGCAAACATAGGTAATTACACTTCAAAGGAACGCACTTGACAGTTACACAACCAGGCACCCTTCAAAGTGGCAGCATCGACGAGATACAATCGGGAATGTGCACGCTTCACAGGCACAAACAGTCACAGGCATGCAGGGTCGTTTACCAGGAACAGGCGCACACATATCGGGCACATCTTACATGCATACACTGCACAGGTGGCACGTCACAAGCATAGAATAGAGCACAGCTCAAGCTCTACGGCAGAGAGAACAGAGTGAAAAGCACCTCGAATGTTATGCTACATGTCACTTACTAAGTTAGGAAGTTTTCCTCCTGGCTGAGTCTGTTTCGCCCTTGTTTTCTTCGGGCGTAACATAGTCAACGCCCAGAGGATTAGACATAGATGCCTACCTAGGAAACGACCGGAGAAAATGAATGACGGTGAAAGAGCAAAACACGCAGTGACCAGCAACGGCAAAAATAGAAACCGTTCAAACCGACACTTCCTTACCCCTGAACTGCCGGCCCAGAACTCAACTCGGGATACAAACTGCTGGTCCATCGGCACGTCAGGTGTCCGAACCCCAAATGGGAAGGGATGAAAAAGTGTGTGTGTGTGTGAACACTGACAGAGCAAGGGGGGTGGTGGTCTCGCTTCTACTCGGGAAACGTTGTTGCTCAGCCTCGATGTATGTACTTTTAACTGACTGCCTGAGGAGGCACACGGGACGACCACAGTGCCGTGTAAAGAAAAGGTGCATTATTATGTCACAAAGTTACACACGACGAATAACGCTCCCAACGAAACCAAATGCAGAGTTAGTAAAACGCGCATATATCCACAGCATACGCAGAAAGCGTGGCGTTAATTGGCGCCAGAAGAGAGATACCACATAATACACAAACACACGCGAACTAGGCAGACAAATTACAGGTATACGTACGCCACGGACAACAACAACAACAACAACAACTCGCAGACACACACAAGGCGGCATTACCCCCATCTATCATGCCAATGAATAAGAAAGAAAAGAGGGAACCCCAAGAGCTGGTCTAATACCCAGTAATAAGTTGGAGAGTTTCTCTCTTATTACCGTCTTCTCTCTCATGATAGGTAGTGTAATAGTGACCGTTGCACAGGGGGGGTTAATAGTTCCATGCGATGTCAACAATGCATGATGTTGTAGGCGAAGACAGTCACTCGCTCACGCGAATGGGGATAACAACTGGGTAATAGCGGTACGGGTGTAAAAATAGAAATCGTCCGAACTGACAACACCTCCGTGCCCCCCCTTGAACTGCCGATGCTAGTAACCTACCTTACCTAGTACAAACGACCTCCTTCCCTCCTGGTTTTTTTTCGAGCACAATGGTCGTGACGACGAAAGAGAGAGAAATTGCTGGCACACACACATAGAGAGAGCCCCTCATAATGATAGGTCAGGAGAGGTAAGGATGGATGTTGTGTCTCACTTCGGCTTGTGTACATGTATGTACTGCTCAGCCTCCTCAGGGAATATTATTGCCCCCCCCTTGAAAAGGCGGAACAACAACCCAACGCTCTCTGCTCGCTGCTATTTAGGTACCTTGACGTTATGAGATTGGATATATATTATACATATGTCACACACTGTGTGCCCTGTTGTGAGCCACAAATACCTGTATTCACCCGACCCGACAACAGGCTTGATGTTCAAATATTATTATTATGGACGCGAGGCTGTTGATATAAACCGCCGAAGTTGGCAGCCTTTGACAGAAAAGCAGTGAGTAGAGAGAACTCCGTCCCGTGAGCAAAGCGCGCGTCTAATGACTGCGTAATTATATCCCGCAATACCGACGCGCGCAATTGTCCTTGTCATTGTGTCGCCTTGAGATTTTCCCGTTAATACTTACTTACTCCCTGTATTTTTTTTGTCCTTGGGTTCGGGGGAGATACGTAGATGACCAGCGGTGAATTTTACGCATTCCTTATTCATCCTCATCCAGAAAGTCCGAGAGAAATAATGATTAAGTGTCAGTGTACATACGTATCTCACCGTCGGTGTGTGTGTGTGTGTGTGTGTTTACGGCACGTTTGCCGCTGCCCTGCAGGATGGTCCAGGTACCTTCAAGCAAAAAGCAACAGGAAAAAGACAGACGGAACTTGCGGCATGCAATTCATTGCATGGCAGGATCAAGTTCAATCACTGCCTGCCCATTCATCTCCGTAAAAGAGCCGCGTTTGTCGGGCACAATTTTTTTTGTGTCTGGTGTATATGTTTTTTTTTGAAGGAGCCGAGTGCGAGCGAGCGAGCTCGGAGTCGGGATGTTGTGGTGGCCCCCCCCCCATGTCAAGGCCCAGGAGCTAGGCAGCAGAATTCTTGAGGCTCTGAGAGGCTCTTCGCAAAAACCTCGCTTTTAATACTCTCGCTTTGCTGCACTGTCCTGTTAGGTCTGTGTTGGAATGGTTACGAACCTTGCAGTAGTAGTAGCTGCTTTGTATCATTTTCATCACGCGCTCGATGGGGCGTCAACACGTTTCATGCTGTGGTAATTAGTGCAGAGCTCAGGAGAGAGAGAGAGAGAGAGAGAGCCTTCTCAGGAGGTGAAGTTACAGAGAGCAGCGACGAAACGAACAGGGGGGTTCTTCTTCTTCACAAGCGCGTACTCAAACGTCATTTCGGAGAACATAACGAACATGAGAAAGGAGTAAGAATGTAAAGATGGATGTGAAATGGCAATGAGACAACCGGCGGCGGCGGCCGCAGTATGCGGGTCAAATCTAGGTCATCTCAACTCGGGTCGGGAGCGGAAGATCGTCCGACCGCACCAGTCAGTCCCACACCACACCAGTCCTAAGGATTTGTTTTGCGTCTGGAGCTTGGGATGCGAGCTTGCGGCAGAGATGAAGGCACTAATTACTACCCTGGTGAGTCTGAGTAGTAGTCCAATGAATCGAAGGTAGGACCAGTCCGAAACAGCCACAACCATAAAACAACACACACACACACACACACACATACCAAGCCTTTTCTCGCTGCAACCCCCCAGATGCACATCATCTAATACCACATCACCAGCAGCCTACTGTCACAGTGCCATCAGCAACAGCGGAATCGGGGCGCGCGGAATCGGGGCGCGGAATCGGAACTTTATATGCCCTGGTACGCCTCGGCTGCAACAGCATCAACCTTGTCAACTTTAAATCTGCCCGACTCTATTCTATATGACAGCTCAATGTAATAGTCGGTGACGGGGGTAGGTATATGACGGCTTTTCTTTCGGAGGAACCTGGAACGCCGCCTTAGCGTAACCATCATCATCATCATCATCTTCAACCGAGTGTGATCAGGTAATAAGGCATTATTATTACCTTGCCAGCCTCTCTCTCCTCGCACTGCACGACATCGCGATGAAAGCACATCGGATAACGGCGGCTTCATTCTTTGTTGATTGCTCCCAGACAACAACAGTGCGCGACCTGATAGCTCTATCGTTCCTGCCGCATCTGCCTACCTACGCAAAACTTTGCGGAGCTATAAGCTCTATTAGCTTAGGTAGTTCTGACTGGCGTCTCTATGGTCATGAATAACGGCTTATTAATTACCTAGGTACTTACCTGTGATACGCTTTCCACATCTGAGCTCTGGAGTATTAGTGTTTCACAAAGTGACCATGTAGTTAATATCAGCCTGTCACCAAGTTTCGCTTGAGCTTGAGCTTGAGCACTGGGCATCTGAAACTTTCGGCTAATATTTAACTACCTGGTAGGTACCGTAAATGTTTGGGGGCCATCAAACGTCTTACTTGTGTCTGTTGTATGTATGTACTGTACTGTACATAGCAAAGTTCGCCTTGTACATACATACATAATACCACCCCACCCACAACAGCATCTCTCTCACCATCTCACCATAGTGCATTGGGACTGTTGCATGACATAACGGGCGCAGTTGAAGCAAAACAATTAATTATCCACCATCTCACACCGCTATTACCTCACCGTCCTGTCCTAATCATCTGCAGAACAAAATTGCGATATCAAACCTACCTACCTAAACTACGGTGGTAAAGAGATGCCTAAAAATAAGGGGGGGGAGGGGGACACCTGGGGACCAAGTTCTAATGTTTCGCTAAGATCTGCAACGCTGTCGATCTCTAAAGTTCCACACACACAAAGTGCCCACTTTAAAAAACAAACGGACAGCGGTTGCAGCGGGGGCGCGCGCGCGGAACCAAGTTTCGTTTCACAAAGTGGCTGAAGTCGGGTATATCTCCGAACCCCCACAACTCACTCATACATAGTAGTACCAAAGGGGAGCGGGGCGGTTCCGTTGGTATCCAGATGGAACTGGGGGGTTCTTTTCGGATGGCCCCTTTGTTGGAAGACAAATGGTTTGGGAGATGGGATGGGATGGGATGGGATGGGATGGGATGGGATGGGAAAATCGTCCAAACATTAATGATGGGGATTATCGTATACACACATCTTTGACTGACTTGGGAAAACATCCGTGATAATGTGCAGTATGTACAAGCAATTCTTCTTTCTCGCTGTGGGGAATATCCTCATCTCTCTCTCTCTCTCGTAGATGACTACTTCTTCCAAGTAAATTAACCGCAGGTGAAATAATAAAACAACTGATAAAAACCCTCAATGTAAAATTAGCGAACCGAATCCGTGAAACAAAAACACTTTTTGCTATGCTATGCCCCGGTTCATTCATGTCCAAAACGCCATACTTTGCTTTGCTGCTCGCTCTCCGTGACAAAAAAAAAACAGAACAGACAGACCCCCCCAATGCAATAAGTCTCAAAAAAAAATATGTTCATCATCACCCGTCGTCTGTCGACTGCCGCCCCCCCGTTCCGTGAACCACAGTTCCTCTGACCTTGTTGACATCGACCTCTGTAGTTGTTGGTACCCCTGCGGCGGGCTAACGGCCGAGTCGGTCATGGGGGACACCACGCTTGCCGATGCTGCCGTAAAAAGAGAGCGTTCCTCGTCCCTGCCCCTTGTCGGCGTGTCCTCGGCCACGGCCCAGCCCACTAAACTCGTAGTAGAGAATCGACTACTTTGCGGATGATGAGCCACTGGGACCGGAACAGGAACCGGAACCGGAGCTGGCAGCGCTGGCGCTGGCGGTAACGCGTTTGCATCAGGGACATAGGACTGCCGCATCCCCTGATTCCACCACTGATTCTCAAAGCCGTTATCTACCGTCATCATAGCGGCTGACAACGCCTCCAGATCTTGGACTCGTCCCGGGTCGTTGTCATCGCGGCGGCGTGTTCGCGTCGAGGTGCTCGGGCCGGGCGAAAAGGTCGACACCATCGTCGGACTCGTCGCGTATGTAACAGAATCAAGTCGTTCTCGTTGTTGCCTCTCCCGAGAGTGCGTCGTCGACGAGTCTTCATCTTGGGGATAGGCAGACGGATCATAGCCCATGGGCCATGACCATGCTGACCACGGCATACCGTCCTCTCCCAGCCGAAACTGCGAAGGGGGTGCCGGCAGAGCTTTCCATTGATCTGGCGGCGGCGGTCGACTTGCAATTGCTTCCCTCACGGCCCGTTCTTGCGGGATGCTGACGTCCCACGGGTTCTCGCCGATAGGTGGTGGTGCTGAATGACCTCGCTCATGCGATCCCCTTGAACCTGCCCGCGATTGCCGTCCCTGATCTTGCCCCATTACTTGCTGTTGACGCTGGTGGCCTTGGGCGTGTGGCTGTGGTACTTGGTAGTACTCCTGCATCTGGTGATGCGTGTAAGCGGGAGGGGCAGTTGACGCGTGTGCGGGAGCGTGCAAGGTTTGCCGTTGCTGGTATTGCCGTTGCTGAAGCTCCTGGGTCCATGACCGTCTTTGTTGATAGTCATGGATGGCGGTCAGGTAGTTGGTGTTTGGTGCCGGCACTTGTCGTGGGAAGGCCGGCGTTCTCTCGCGCATATTTCGCGACCTGTATGTGATCTCGTGGTTCTTGGCCGCTTTCGAGTTCCAAGAGACCCCAAACTCGACATGAATATAGATTTGCGGCCCTCGCCTTCCCTGGTGCGGCTGGTCATGGTCCATAGCTGCTTCCGTCCTCCTGCGAGTTATCAGGACCTGGGTCGGTTGGTGAGGGATATAACTAATCCAGGTCGACGGCTTAGACCAGCTGGGTTGATATCGTGGGTGAACAATGATTAATAGAGTGGAGAATAGTATTACAGGGGCGGGCCCCAATATAACCACTTCAGTGCAGTGTGCCCCGAGTTAAAGATGAGAGAGCCTCGGGCACCGTCCAATATTTCTGTACTAGCAGCGGCTCAGTAACTGTTGGTGGCGGATATGGGTTGGTCGGAAAGCGGCAGCAAATGTGGCAGGAATGCCTTAAGAGAAATTAGCACAGGCAGCGCCGAACAAGAAAGGAGATAGTTAAGCGCACCGCCCGAGTCAAGGTGTTATTCTGATGTCTTGAAAAGTAGCAGCCTGGCGATGGTCGCTTGGGACCCTGGAATCCCGCCGGGCCGCTGTAATTGATGCCAATGCAACAATTGCACCAACAGTTCCAGCAAACCGGAGCTTGACAGACTGCAATGTACTCATCCACAGCAGTTCGCAACACTCAATGACAATCGCAGGTCGCTTACTGTGCCCTCAGTCAGTGGTGAATCGTATTTATTCCGGTCATGTCTTGGGTCCGCCAAAATCACGCGCGGCCGAGTAACAAAGAGAAGATACCATCGGATGGGATCAACTGAGCCAGACCTAGCCGTCGTTCGAGTTCTTGGCCTTTTTGGTAAGCTTGGACGAATTGGGTGATGGCGAGGATGATAATCCATGGGGGCTGTGTCTGTAATTGGACCGCCTCATCAGACATGAGAGAGGGGAAGCGCCACTCCGCACAGGGCCACAGGCAGAACATGGCAGGGGGCGCGTCTGCCGCTGGGTCCGATGGATTGGGCCGCTAAAACACGGCCTCGTGCAACTGAAGCACCCCTTCTGACCATCTTTTGTGTGTTCAGAGCCCGTGTGCTCCGGCACTGATAGGTCTCTGACGCCCAATGACTAGCTGCTTTGTTTGGAATCGTCTGAAGAACATGCAGAACGAAGCAAACACCAAAGGAGGGAAGGGAGTTGCTTATTCTGAGCCGTTTGACCTTGGCCTGAGGGGTGCTTTTGCGGGTGTGCAACCGTTTCGTCTCTGTTGGAATTGGCGAGAGTGAAGGGATTGACCACTTTGCTGTTGACCGGTGTGGCCGATCAGGGCCTTAGTCAGACGACGGGTGCGCAGTGCTAATAAGCCATAAGTCACAACCTTGGAAAGGTCGTGCCTATGTTTACCAACTATGTGGGTCTCTGCGCACTTGCGTCTGAATGTTAGTCTGACACTATCCCTTTGGGGGTTAATAACTCTATACAGTATGATGATAACTGATGTCGCGTCTACCGATTGTCGAAGATGCCCTCGAGGGTGCCCCTGGCACTCCCCTAGACGACTTTAAACACCCAAAACTGCGCAGGTTCCCAAGGCACAGACAAATAAACTGGCTGGAATACCTCGGTCACGGGGAAGAGGGCATCGTCTTCAAAGCAACAATTGGAGGTGGCAACCCTGTCGCCGTGAAGGTGGTATGATATCTCCCCTTTTTTCTGCTCTTTGTTCGCTTGACTTCTAGCTCTCATCTGTTACGAAGTCGATGCCTATCAGTTTTGGAGTACGCAGCGGCCTGCGCTACAACAAACGTACAATGGAGGTGTGAAGCAGCCCGAGTGGCCTTTTGAGGAAGAGTGCCGCACCGTCGCGTTGATTGAGAAGATGAAGTGGGCAATGCAATATGTCGAGGCCGATCCAAAGCAAGCCCATTCATCTCGACAGGAAGCCCGAAACGCGACACGATGCTTTCAAGCTTTTGCTAGCGTTCGGTGATGAGCGACGCCATCAGTCAACAGAGCAGGACAACTTGGACAACAAAGCTCCGCCCCCACCTTTCCCACCCATCACTGCTTGTCATGGATGGATGACTGTCAGACGAGACGATCTTCCTCAGATCGACCCGCTGGTATGGAAGGAAATTGATGAGCAGCTTGATTGGCACTGGGCGATTGTCTACGACTTCATCCCTGCAGACCAGCAGGATACGTATAGCTGCTGGCCAAGCCCACCTTGATTTCTTCTATGCGACCAGCTCGAGTCTCGAGGCGTACGGAGGTACAAGTTCGACAATTGGCGTGCAGGCAGGCTAGTCGACTTTGCTGATGTGTGCTCGCCGTTCACGCGGGGTTGGGCTCCACCATTCGCTTCTCGTGATGCTAGGAAGTGGTTCAGCACGCTTGAATCTGCACACCCTGCTATCCGCAAGAATACGATAATAGCATCCCAAGTTTGACTGTATGCTGCGCTGGCCAGCAATTAACCCGTAGTATATTGTAGGGGTTAGGCGGTACAGGTGCAGTTGTACATACATACTCCGTACTATGAGGCCAAAAAAGGCAAAAAATGGGATTTTTGTCACAGACGGGTGTCACCAGGCCTCCATAGCAGCCAAAAAAGATCAGGAAGTCCGAGTCGCCTTAGGTCAGCATTTCAGTAAGGACGGCGCTTCTATCACAGTAAGAACTAAGATCGCGAGTGAGATTGTAGTCGATCTTGACAGGCAGACATTATTGTGACCGCCGCTAAGGTCAGCAGTCAGAATCTCAAGATACTTGCATTTCGTCTGCCCCGCACTACTATGCAATACGGCGGGTGCAGGGCCAAGGATTGATGAACTCTTCCAACTGAGTCGGATGCGTGTTCAGCGGATATTTCGTGCACTCTTTCACAGCATCGATTTTCGGATCAAATGCAGTCCCAATTTGGTCTTCCGTATCGAGCGGCATCTACCAAGACTTTGTGGGTCTTGCTATGCGGAGGGTCAGTTCTTCCACAGCGCCTTCCGTTGCATTGGGATCAGGTTCGTGGAGATTTATTACCACAAAGTTATAGGGAAGGAGCAGTGCATGCCTTCGCTCGCTCATAAGCCACGATTGTTGCTCCACGCCACACCCAATTTTAAGTGATCTGCTCCTCCGGCCCACGCTTTCTGACAGGAACAGTTCAGACTGGAGTCGGACTCGCCGTTCACGACTCCGATCCGCTACGGCCGAAAATTTCTTCTGCAGGATTCACCGCTCCATAATAACACGAAGCACCGAGAGCAACTACTGCCACGTTTCGATTTCGAAAGACCTCAAGCTCATTGCACAGGAAGCAAGCTCGCCCAGTTTAATCAGCACTTGACAGCAGCGGCCGCTGTGATCGGCGAACTGCGCCGTCATTACTCACAGTTTGTGATGGCTCAGTCAAGTTCCTGAACTTTTATCCTGTCTGCGCTGGGCCACTCAGAAAAGCCCTCTGATGAGGCATTGTTTACTTTTCAATGGATTATATGCACGGCCCAAGCATATTTGCAAAGTCTTGCTCGCTGCACAAGAGGCGCCGCACACTATTGCCAACTGACGAAATGGCCCCGCGCGGTGCAACGAGACCAGTGCCATGGCCTCTATGGCGTTCATGAGCCGTGACAACACAGATCAGAGCCCCAACAAGCGACTCTGCGCCGCATTCCAAGACTCAAGAACAACCCGACAAAGGTTACAGACGGAAGTGAGGATCTCATGGATCTTTTTGTCAGTCTAAATCGAGCAAACGGTCCGTCGACGCAGACTAAGGACGCGCACAAGATCCACGCAGTCGTCCTGCTGATTCGAGAAGGGAGTGAGGCAGAAGGAACGAGGCTTCTGCAGCCCCTTCCGAGCTTCCATGGCGGCACAGAGCCGCAAATACCTAGGCATACTTCTTTTCGTAGCACCATTGCAGAATTGGGCGAAACGTCTACAAGCCTGCAATGTCGGTCTATTCTCTACCTAACGCCCGAACCCAGCCCCAGAAGGACAAAAGATAAACAAAGGGAAAGTGTCCCAAGTATGCCTGCTAACGATACAGCCAATCTTCTCAGCAACTATTCCTTCAGTCACAACTTTATCCAACTTCCCAAAATATCCCTTTAGCGCTCCTTCTACTACTCCTCCTTTCTCCCCCTTTTCCTGCAACGAGTCCAGCCATGTCTGATCAGACATTCTCAACCCCCCTCTCAGACCCTTTATTCTGTCCATTCTGGAAGCCATTATTCTCCCAAAACCTGCTCTCCTTATCCTTGCCCTTGGCAATCCCCATGAGGTCAAACGGGTCCAAAACCGTGACCAGAAATGGCCGCGTATCCTTGTACCCCGGGCCCGTTATCTCCGTAACCCCATCCTGGGCCAGATACGTTTTCGTGCTCTTGGGCAGATACTTCCTGGGGTGGCGGACGTTCATCAGAACCTGATTGCAGAGCATGAGGCTCGCTTCAAAAACATAGAAGAACCATTCGTATCTGATGATGGGACTCAAGGACATCGGGTCGAAGCCCGCCTGGCCGAAGTTGAGCTGCGCGATGCTCCAGTACTCGACTATCCGGTAAATCGTCCTGGCCGTCAACAGTCCCGTGGAAGCGTACAACGTGTACAGGGCGTTGTAGACCTTTTGGTTCGTGATCCCTGCCTCTAGACATCGTCGATGGAAGACGCCAGCCAGAAGCAGAAACAGCGTGACGACAACGATTTGGATGAGCAGTGCCGCTTTCAAGAGGGCGTGTCCGATGTCTTGTTTGCTCTGTGGCAGACTCTGATTGGCACTGTAACTCGCGCCGTTACCGTTGAGGGCCTCGACCACTGCCGATATAAGAGCGAACGTGGTGATGACGCGGCCGGGGTGGATGGGGGAGTGGTAGGGGATGAAGTAGAGGATGCGGCCGAGGATGTTGTAGTTTGCTAGCTCGAATATCGGCCTACAAGTCACAGGTTAGTGTTGGGGTGTGTTGGGAGGGGGGTAAAGGGGGGAGGGGGTTTAAGGAAGGGGGGAGACACAAGGGGGGGAAAGGAGGGTAAGGTGGTAAAGGGGGAAAGGGAGGAAAGAAGGTTTTACGTACGGTGCTGCATACACCAAACACATTTGGATAATGTACTTGACCAGGTTGCCCATGTCAAAAGCGCCCATCTCGCGCACGATAAACCCCCCCGTGAAACACACCGCGCAAACGATGTAGAAACCTGTCAACCTCCAGCTCTTATATTTGCTATTACACAAAAACACCTGTCAGTCGTAGGTACTTTCAACTGGAGAGAGAGAGAGAGGGGGGAGGTTACGTACATGCATTGGTAGATGTGATAAAACCCAGAAAGAGCAAAGGCGACGGCGAAGAACACCGGCGCGCCCTTGTTCGGGGCGTAGAAGTAGATACTCCCTTGGACTAATAATCATCACCATTCACCATGTCAGTAGGGAGATTTGTAAGGTAAGAAGGGGGGGTTTTGACGTTACCGTATTGTCCGTCCTCCATCTTTTGATTACTGACTACAGTAGTATTAGCAAAGGGTCGGCGTTTGTTTAATTATCGTTGAAGTTTGCTGGGCCTAATATGGGGAGAACTGTGGTTTTTTTTTTCAGTCATTCTAGACATTCTTTGCTCGTTATATATATATATATTTATATATATCGACAACAGAGGATCGACAACAGAGGACAACAGAGAGCGCTCCATCCATCTACTTCAGGTTTCTCAGTCGCGAGATAATACGATCAAACTCTAAGCCTCATCAGAGTCCCTTGTTTGAGACTAAACAAACCAACCAATCGCATTATATTTCCTGCTTATACGGCGGCGCGCATGGACCACCACCACCATGCCATGCCATTGCCGCCCCGCCGGCTGATGGATTGAGGCGCAATTCCGTTTCCGGTTGTATGCCGCGACTTGTGTTCGGTCACACCCAATCTTGCGCCATTACGTAGCCGCTCCGCTCATGAAGATCTCTCTCATCCTTGAGAAGGGGAGAAAGGGCGAAAGTTGTTTTTTGGCTGATTACAACACACCAACCCAATCGTTGCTTCCCTTCGGGCATCATGCGTAAGGTAGGTAATTAGGATTGGTGGCGAGTGATGATATTACTAGGTCCGTCGAAACAGTGAAGAAAGTTGGCCGTTTGAAGTATACCTACTACTATGTACATTACATACGGTTTGCATACAGGAGTTTTATTTCAGCCCACTTTGCTTGCTCTCGGCACCCGATTTACAGCCCATAGTAATACCTACACTTTCACTTGCTTATTATCGTAGTAACTATTTCGTATCCTATCCTGCATGTGTAAAATATTGTCTTGGCCTTGTCACCCGTTGTCGCCGTATTTCGCATTTTCTTGATCTACACAGCCACAAGCCACAGCCCTCATCTACGGTCATCTAAATTACCTTACTCTTGACAAAAAGAAAGAAAGGGGCTCTCTCTCTCTCTCACACACACACACACACTCACTTGTGTGTGAACCAAAAGCTTTTCACACAAGTGCCAAACTGAACAGACTATGACCAAACACAATCGTTTTCCCCCGGGGGGGGACAGGAAAGAACATCCCGCAACTGCAGACCATAGTCTATTTCACTCATAGCAAAATGCAAAATGCACATGTACGGTAGACTATTACTTTGGTTGGTTGAACGTTGATCGTTGTCAATTTCCAGCCAAACCATAGTACTACTACTAGTTACTCCTCACCCATACACAGCAATGCTAGGGTAAAGTAAGTAAAGTAATAAAGGGTGCATGGAGGCTCTTAGCTATCTGAGTAGTAGAGATATACAAATGACATAAAACCCACCCCCCACCCCCTAAACCAATAGACACAAACAACGAAAGGAAACATGGATATACATATACATGTTTCGTACACATCATATCATGTATAATATTTATTTCAATTATATTTCTGTCATCAAGCCAACACGCTCATATAATATATACCTTACTTACTACCCTTCTGTAACATATCCTGTTTCCCCCCTGTTTCCCCCCTCTTTTCTTTCCTTCATCACATACACAAGGTAGTTTCATCCCTCTTTACAAAATAAACACACCTCACATTTTTTGTTTTCTTCCATCCCCCCGGGTCATAATCCTGTAACGTAATTGAAGAAGGGGGCAAAAAAATAAAACAAAAAATTGTGGTATCACCCCGTTGCAATTCCAAGTGCCAAAAAAAAAGCCCATTCTTTGTTATCCCAACTTGACCAACCAACCAACCATACCAAACCAAACCAAACCAAAACCAATTGCCCGGGGTGAATGAACTAAGGAGAACCTAACTAAACAAAATTGCCTACCCAAAGATAGAAATAAAAATAAAAATGTAAGGGAAATAAAAAAGGGTGTGTCATCGTTGAGTTGGATGTCTGTCCGCGCGTGTGTTGTGTGTGTAGATCTGCCATCAATGTTTTGTTTGTTGCGGCTCCTTCCGCTACCGCGCAACGCAAAGAAGGGATCGGATCGGATCGAACGCCCGGTTCATCGGTATCGGTGTGTCATTTATGATCAGCCTTCGGCATGGGATGGAGGAACTGTTGAATCTTGATGATAGCAGCTTCTCATCCCGATCCTTTTGTACCAAAGGTGGACGTCAGCGGCTCATCATGTCACTGTAAATCATCGCTCTCCAAATCGCATGCCGGGCAACAACAACAACAACAACAACCACCAATAGGCAAAAGTTGCGATCGCAAGGAAGTGACCGAACAACCCCCAAGGATCGGAGATCTGTACTTCGGATCGAAAATATGGCCTGAGCGCGCGGATAACAGGACCGGTAGCTCAAACGGTTTTGCCATATCTCGATTCACGACCGATCAAAAATCGCGGTCAGACCATCAATCACATGGGTTCCAAACTTTTTTTAAAAATCGTTCAGATGAAAGTGGGTCCATAAAGGTAATCAGCACGGATCTCCTCCGCACGGGTAGTTGGTGGTGGTATAAAGAGATGCCCAGTCGAACTGCGTAAAGTAAGTCGTCGAGCCGTGTGCGTCCTAAGCACTCATCTCGCGCTCCTCACGAATCGAGGTCATCTCCATACCGCCTCCCCTGAGCCCGCTGCCGCCCTCCAACATTGGCTGACTTTGCGGCGGGTGGTGTAGACCTGCTTGTAGGAGTTGTGCTTTACTTGTACTACTACCAGCCGTGTTATTGCTTTGGGTGTTGTTGTTGCTGCCGCTGCTGGCCCCTTGCTCCAAAGGAACTGGCGGGGTGCTACTGTTGCTCGCATTTATATTCACCGGAACCGGAGCCGAGGGAGATGCTGACGGTGGTAATGGCGTATGTTGAGAAGCGGGACTTTTGTTGTGGTCCAAGACCGATGGGGGTGTGGTCTTATTTGTGGTGGGTGTCTCTCTTTGGAGTGGTGACGAATGGATAGGTGAGTTGCTCTTCTTCGATTGCGTGTCGCCGTTGCCGCCACGCGACGAATTGCGCGGGGACACTCTACCTGTCTGTTATCGGGCGTTAGCATTAATTATGGTAGTGGGTGAATTGTGATGATTAAGAAATGACTGGAGCCGGACGCCGACCACGAACGGGCCCCGAACGACCACCGGACGACCCACGAAGGGCTGACGGAGGGAATCCGTGTGGGGGTAGTGAACGTTAGGTCGGCGCCCATCCCGGCGAAAGAAAAACATGACAAGGTCAAAATGGTGAGGTATGATGTCATTTAGGTGAGTGCCATCTCCGGCGAGAGAGAGAAAAAGGATGAACACAAGAAAATAAAGCTTCGATATGAAGATAAGACATCCAACTCCTCCAACCAAGACATCACAAGGTCTTTTAAAACGACCCAAAAGGGAAACTAAAGTTGAGGGTATCTTTTTCCCGCCAAAACTCCCACAACGCCTGAACGAACTCTTGTTGTTTCAGATGCAGCAACATGTTCTCTGATGCAGCTCCTGCTGCACTGCGCTCCTTTGTACTGGCCGATTGGATACCCAATTATAGGGGATTTGGGGATATTTATTCCAATGGAAGGGAGTAGGAAACGGAAAAGGAGGTTGAGATGGGAAAGAGTAAGGAGGTTTGAAAGCGGACTAGTATTGCTTGAAGAACTGACCTGCTTAGCCCATCGCAGACCACAGCTGTTGCAAAGGTCGCGATTCCCACTCGGGCCTCGCCTCCACTCTGGAGTGTTTCTAGTGTGGCAGTTGGCGCAGTCGCGGACCATACTCCCACCGCCCTTTCTTCGTTTGCGCTTCTTCCTGCTAGACAGCAATTGCGCCAGATCCTCTGCTAGTAAGCGGTTCATCTTCTCCATCTGCCGTAACTCATACTGCCACGATGTGCACCGTGTCGTCTTGAGCTCCTCAAAGATGTTGTCGTCTGCCGCCAGCACAACATCCTGAGACCCGAGGTGGACGGTCCCACCCGCTGCCGACAAGATGCCTCCGTCGTAGCCTGACCGACCACCACCCGCGCTCTGTATTGTCGGGCCATACTCGTCGTGACCGGCTGTAGAGCCGGATGCCGACTTGGACCCCGTTGCGGGAGCGATAGCACGCGATGAAGCCTTTAATAACTTGGTTTGTGCTAATAGGAAGGTAGGCCTTTGCCCCTCACTAGCGTCGCCTGGGTAAAAGGTTGTATGTGCCTGAAGCACTTGTCCCCTCTTGTTCTGCACTTCGTGCTTGCAGCTTGCTATCTTGCCCCTTCTTGCTTTTTCTATCGTCCGCCCAAACTCGGCACGGGATTCCTTCCTCATGAGATCCTGCATGCTAGTGCCTTCCAGGCTCTCGGGAAGAAGGTCGAGCAGGGATCGAACATTGGACGACACAAACAGGAACATCCCCGAGGTCGACACCTTTGTCCAGATCTCGCTGTCTCCTATGCCGCCATTCGCCTCCAAGTCTCTTTTACGAAGGGCAAACACGGGCCGTTTCCTCCCGACGAGAATGATGCACTTTCGGCCTTTGCCATGATCGGTCAGCAGCGTCCCGTGGCTTTCGAACCATGTGTATCCGGAATTTCTCCTCCGGATCCGGAAGACGACGTTTACAGGCGCATTGGGCTGGGCATCCTTGAGCTCCCTGGTGACGGGTACAATGTCTGACGGGTGGCAAATCGAAGACAGCGAGTTCCCGAGAAGGTCGGGCGTGTCATACTCGAGGATCTTCTTGCACGAGGGCGACAGGTACAAGAACAGGCCCTTGAGCGACAAGACGTGCACCACGTCGTCGGCGTTCTCCAGCAGCATCTTGTCCCACGTCTGCTTGTGCCAGTCCGACACCTGGCCCTTGGGATTGTACTGTTGCAGGAGAGTGGACACGTCGTCGATGCTGAGCGTCTGCCCGTTCTCGGGCTCCCACTGGGTCGAGTTGGGCGGTGTCCAGATATACTGCCCAATGTCGCTGTGCTTGTAGTTGACCTGGGACCCGCCCCCTTGTCCCGTCGCAATGGCGTCGGGACACTCGACTAGGTCGATTTGGAATCCAATGATGTACTGGATTTCGTCCGTGTCCCACGTAATGGGTATCATGGTCAACAGGTTGAGAAACGGCTTGCCTCCCTTGCGGTAGTTGATCAGGCTCTGCTGCACCTCCTCGCCTGTAGCAATCTTCTGCTTCAGGTTGTAAACGGCATCGTTCTCGACAAACTCCCGCTTGGAACCTGCTTCCACCTTGCCGTCTGGCGCCTGCAAAAAGCGGCAGTTTTGGCCCATCATCTCATGTCGGCTGTAGCCCGTGAGATTCTGGAAGTTGTCCGACACATAGATGATCGGACAGTCGTTGAGAGTCACGTCGCATACGACGAAGGCACATGACATGTCGACGGCACCAAGATGTACTTTAATTTTGTCTGGGTCGCGCGTCGCCACTTTCCATAGGGCTTTGAGCATATCGAAGCCACTCTTGGAGTACCTGTTTTTATTCGCCTGCTCGCCTGGGATGGGCGCCAAGCTATTGGCAGGGGTCATAGGCGTCGGGGTCGGCGCACTGATAGTGGGTTGGCTGACACCGCTCATCTGGGAAACAGCCTGGGATGGTGTTCCTGACGGGCCTGGTGATTGGAATGTTGTGCTGCCCGACACCTCCCGGGAGAGAGGAGGAGGAGGGGCCATTGGAGGGCCAAAGGGGCCAAGACTGGGATCCAAGTGTAGGCTGCCCGGCCTTTGCGGCGTGTCGGACCCGTGTGTGCCAAATGACTGCTCGACTCCCATCATGTTTTCAGCTTCATCCTTAATGGCTATTACTGTTGTCGGGTTGGCACTTGTCGCGCTGAGCGGTACGTCTTCGACCCCGGTCATGTCCATGGGAAAGTCTGTGTTCAGGCCGCCGGAGGAGAACTGATTCCCCAAGCCAGACGTGCTGAAGAGACTGAGCGAAGACGGATCGGCTGTCATCTGTCCCATACTAAGGCTCGAGAAGGCCATCATGTTGCCCATCATGTCCGGGGAGAGGTTGGGGTAGCCGTTGGCGTCAGACATGGCCATGAGACTGCTCTGGGAGAAGGCGCTGGAATGGCCTGGCATCGATGTCATGCCGTTGCCCATGCCGTTGCCCATGCCGTTGCCCATGTCTCCAAAGCCTCCCGTCAGTCCGGAGTCAGGCCCTCCTGCCAAGTCCGGATACGAGAAGTCCTGGAACCCATCGCCGGTAGTGGCAAATGCCATCATCGACATGCGCCTGTCTGCCTCGTCTTGTGCGTCTTGCGCTGCCAGGTCGGCTGAAAAAGACTGGGGTACACTCCGTCTGCGATGAAGCTCATTCCTGTTCTGCCGGATGATCTCGTCAAGCGAGTCGCTCCCACCACCAACCATGTTGACATCTGCTGACATGGCCGACAGAGGGTCCCCAGACAGAGGGTCCCCAGAAACATTGTTGGCCTGTTTTGTCGTGTCCAGATTCATGCCCGCGTTATTGTTGGGAGCCCGCCGCCTCTGGCTGTTGTGCATCTGGGCATTCCGCTGGGCCCGTGCCAGCTGGCGCTGGAAGTCCTCATCTGGAACTTGAGAAAAGAAATTGTTATTCATGGTGGCTGCCTCATTTGATGGTCCTCTAAAGCTCTGCAGAACGGCAAAACGAAGAACGTCGATCGACCTTCAAAACAAGTCAAGAGATGACGGTTGGATATGTCGTACACTCGGCAAGGAGCTCAGCGGTCGAAGTCTGGTGTTGGAGAGCAGGATTTGACGTTGCATCGATCTATGATAGAAGAAGTGCTCGTCGATTTGAAGGGGATGGTGGGTCTCGGGCAATGATCGATGATTGAGAGTTTGCGAGGGCAGAGTCTGCGAATCGAGAAAATAATCAATGCGGCTCGCCGAGATAGCTTTGGTCTGTCAGTTTGGTGACCTGCAGTCTGGGGGGAGGCTGAAGGCGGAGAAGGGGAGCGCACTCTACCAGAGAGAGGGATGGGAGACGCAGAGCGTTAAGCTGGCACCTGATTGCGGCAGAAGAGAGGCAGGGGCGGAGATCGAGGTGACACACATACGCAACGAATATGGACGTGGCGACGAGCGTTGCAGAGAAGCACCAGAGGTAGGTCGGTCGGTCAGTCGGTCGGTCAGTCGGTCGGTCAGCCGGGTCGAGGGGCAGCAGTGGAATACCAGACCCTGCAGACCGCACAACACACAAGAACCTGGGAACTGAAGAACCTGGGAACTTGCCCTGCCCTGGCCCGGACGTCCTCCTGGTAGTCGCAGAACGGCTTGCGGTGGGAAGGTGATACAGGACGTTTTGTGTATTACAGGACGTTATGCATGGGAATCTATTCGAAGACAGCGATATTGTGTGATGCAATGGACGGATGCCCGCATTCCCTCGCCCAGTCTAAACGGGGACTTCGCGAAAAGGACGGGCGCTCGTCGGTTCCGTGCTACGAGAGATAACGGATATCCCTGGTAGGTCCCGGTCGTCGGTCAATACAACGGCACTCTGCACGGCGGTATCAAATTGCTGTGTTGAGAGAAACTGGATGATTATGGGGACGTTGGGATTTGGGGTCCCGTGCGAGGGATAAGAGGCTGTTTCAATTAGTGACTCTTGTAACTCCTCTCGCAAATTTCTGCCAGATAGGACTTCTGTAGGTGCCACCGCATTCGGCTTGTTGGCTAGGGGCAACGGATTGAATCCGCAAGTTGGTGGACGGGGTCAGTAGACGGACGAACCGCCACCCGCCGGTGGGTTAAAGAAGCGACGGCGGAGCTTATGTAATCTTGACCGGGATGCTAATGGGTCATCTTTCTTTTTCCCCCTTCGTGCCCTCCAATGGAAGTCGATCGAAAACGGGCGCATCCCTTTGGGCGTGAACAACTCCAATTTTTAGCGCGCCCCACAATACAGGCAGATTACTTTCCAACCACCCTGGCCAGCGGTTTTTTCCCACTGCCACCGACTGGTCCTAAGTAACTGGACGTATCGAACAGTCCACTTTTTAGGGTTCTCGTAAACTGATTGGCTATTCACCCTTGCGCGCTAAAAATTGGAGTTGTTCACGCCCAAAGGGATGCCTGTCGACAAATCCCATCTGAACCCGGCACGAACACGAAAGTACGTCCCTTCAGGAATTCCGCTTCATAATTGGCTTCCTCACCGGCGATTCCCGAGCACGGCTTCCCAACCGTGCCATCTAAGACATTTCCCGCCCGGGACAGCCAGCCCGGACAAAGTATTTCTCCCCGCCTTTTGTTAATTGTTAATCAACGTTTGTTTCTTAACATGTTTACTAATAAGGTGCCACCGCGTGCAGCGTTTGAGCGTCACTCATGGTCTGTGATGATTTGCAACTAGACACATTACTTCGTAGAGATATCCAGCTGGCTCAATAATTGGCCGACATGTAATGATTAATCGGGTGTCATCGGCTTGTATTTCGCCTTGCGTATATTTTTTTAGAGCGGAGGTGCCCGCGCTTCCGACATGGTTCTGCTCCATCAAAAGGCAACCAAGCAGGTACATACACCCAGTTTCATGTGGTGATTTGCCACTTTGGATGATATCATCACCGTGTTGATAAAGCTTGCAATACTTCCAAGATTGGCCCAGGTTGGCCTCCTTTTTACTAGTTTAAGGGGATTGATTTCTATTTAATCTCTTTTCCTATCTTCCTCGCTTCTTTGAAATGTGCATAACATGTGGAATGTGTAACTGAGTACGTGATGTGTTTTTTGCGTTGATGCTGTTAATGTGCTGTGTGCCGCCCCAGTAAAATCTCCAGTATGGTATCATCGAACTCTGCTCGCCCTTTCTTTCGCCGCTCTCGGCTGCTCGCTTTGGCAAGTCTTTCCAGTTGAACCCAACAATTGCTCCCAAATAGCCGCCTAGGCGAGGTCCCGCATCACTTCGTCACCGTTCCACAGCTTGCTCTCTGACACTATAGCTGAGTGCCCTGAACCTCCACTTGGAGAGCGTTACCCGTCACCATCCACGACAGACTTTACTGCATAGATGTCCTGTTCTCGAAAGGTGGTAGACGAAACCAAGGACGCGCCAATGGAACCTAGCCAAAGTGGCCGCGTATTATCTCCTGCGCCTCCGGCGTGAAATGTTGTAGAAGAGGGGCAGCATCGGTGTTGGTGGCCTGCAGAAGCGCCTTGACCGCTGCACAGACACGGGTTGCAGTCTGACCAGCAAGGGCTTCCGCCTCAAGCGCCTGCGCAACGAATACAAAGACCTTGGGAGCCTGTGAGATAACCGCAGGGTGTTGCCTAGAGTGTGTGTTAGCTTGGGAACCTTGGCTCCAGGGGGCCATGTTTGATGCGGAGATCCTGTGATTAGGGAAGACATGAAGAAAAAGGATAGACATACTTCTCAATAAGCTCAGCCAGGTAAGCGTATGCATATGGCGCAGCCTCCTCGTCGTTGGTAACTGGTAGGAAGTCGAGCCATTTCGCGGCAATTTGCTCCGCATTTGGGACAGCCGAGGCATTGTAGTGAAGAATCTTGGCAACGGCAGCGCATGCGTTTTCTGTGGCGTAGACGTTCTCATCACTGCGTCCATCCTTCCGCTCCATAGCCTGGAAGAGATTTGCAAGAGCCTCCGACAAGAAACCCGTCCACGGCGCACCACCACGGTGTGCAGCCACACCGATGCCGTAGGCCGCTGCCTGGCGAATCGCTGGCGTGTCATCCAAGCAGCCCAGCAGCAGCGGCTCGCGGATGTAATTCTGGTAGCGGCCACTCTCTGCACCACAGTACTCGATCACATCGTCCATGATGCATAGACCCCACTGCCGCTGGGTGGGATCGGTCGACTTGAGGAATCCGGCATAGGTTACAATCAAGCGCTCCCAGCTGTGCAAGAAGACAATGCCATGGTATTTGAAGATGCAGTGGAAAGCCTTGCTCATGTCAGAGAGGAGGGTCTGATCATCCTCGATTGCCATGAGCAGTTCTTCCCGCTCGTCGTCAGCATCCTCGGCAGCGACACCCTCATTTTCTTCCTCGCGTTGAGCGGCGCGATCCTTGTAGTCTTCCAACGTCGAGTGAACGGCATCCATGAATCGCTGCATGTGTTGCTCGGTAAGGCACGATCGTCCAATGACCTCGACTGACTCATAGAAGCACTGGTACATCTCGGCAAGGGTGTCGATAGCTGGTTCAGCGGTGAGAACCTCGAGCAGCTTGTCCACAGTGCCATTCCACAGTCCGTTCAGCTCATTGGATGCCGGCCCGTACGCTTTCTTGTACGAGCTCAGGAGCTGGGGCACGAGCTTTGCCGACACGAACCGCACCGGGTCGTGGAAGAAGAATGCCAGGCCAGGGAGAGCAATGTTCTGCATGATATCTGTGACGTAGGGAGCAAAGGCGCCTTCGAGCACTTGGGCATAGACAACCAGCAGCTCGATGGCCATATTTTTGTCGTCCATTGCGCTCGTCCGGATACCGATCGTCCTGCCGCGAAGGGGCACCAACTCCCAACCCTCTTCTTGCTGGAACTGCTCGATCTGTTCATCATCGTCCAGGAGCTGGATATCTGCCTTGGCGCTAGCAAGCTCCAGAAGCGGCGGCATAACACTTGGCAGGAACGGAAGGAACTCGGTGCCCAACACACGGCACATCCTACCCCAGCAGTGCATCAGATACTGTGATTGCGGGTCATCCGGATCGGTGATGCTCTGTTGGATGTTTGCCAGGAGCTGAACCAGTGTCATGGCGTCCGCACCCAGACGCTCCTTGCCAACAGCGAGCGCAATGAGGGTCGCGCACTCCATGGCCTTGGCGCGCAGGAGCCGGAACTCCTTCTCGTTCTCGCGCTGCAGGACATTGAACAGCAGGGGCATGAGAGAGTCGTAGTATTGGCCAAACGTCTGCTCTGCCGCATCGGCAATGGTGGCGATAGTGGAAAGCGCCTGCTCCTGGACGTATCGCTTCTCATTTTGAAGGAGCTGGAACAGGTGAGTGAGGAGTTCGTCGAGGTAGGGCTGGAGAACGCTCTTTTCGCATTCCTCGCAGAAGTTGACGAGAGCAGCAGCAGCGTGAGACTTGACTCGTGCCTCTGGTGAGTCGAGAACGGGAACGATGGCCTTGAGGACAATGTCGTAGAATTCTTTCTGCATGGTCGGCGCAAAGTCTGTGCTCATCTGGCCAAGAGCATTGCAGCCGGCCCACCGGACTCGGGGGTGGGGATCTTTGAGCGTGGGAACAACCAATTCCAAGACGTGCTTCAGCTCGGCCATCATCTGCTCCCGGCAGCCTTCTGAGATAGCCGAGATCGCCATGAGTGCGGCGTGTCGATCTCTCCAAGCCGGGGACTGCAGCATGCGGGGCAGCCAGTTGAAGGCCGTCCCAAGGATAGCGACGCCTCCAAGTTTGTTTGCAAGGCGATCCATGCACTGCTCGCCGGCAACATGGTTCTGGTCGCTTTCGTCCTGGTCAAGCTGCGAGATTGTTAGCCCCAGTGATACAGCTCGGCCTCGATTAAATCACGTACATCGTCATTGGCCATCCATTCAGTCGCGTCGTCGTCGTCTTCAGCCAAGTCCGTCATCAGACTGAGGCATTGGGTGATCATGTCGGGTATATAAGAGCTGTCCTTTTTGCACATGGACGGTGCGTAGTCGGCAAAGGTAGCCATAAGCTCGAGCGCGTTCTGCCGGGACAGATCGTTGAGTTCCTTATCTTGAATGACCGAAATGCAGAATTGGACCAGAACGTGGAAGACCGCCTTGAACATCCTTGGCGAGCCCTCGGCCAGCTCGATGAGGGCGACAAGAGCCTTGCTGAGATCCTCCGAGTCCTGCGAATCCTTGATAGGCGGCAGGATGTTCAGGACTTCTGGCAGCAGGCCGTGGTACTTGGTCTGGCTCTTTTTGTTCAGACTGCGGAAGAAGGCTGCAAACGCCTCCATCGCAGCAAGACGAACCTAGGATGAAACCGTCAGCACTGCCCACACTGCTCGAGGGAATTTTATCAGGGAAATTTATCATACCGCAACGGAGTCGTCTTTGAAGCCCCGGGAGAATGCCTGCGCCACCGCGTCTTCGTGCTGTTTCTCGATGATGCCTGGTGTGGTGCTGAAGACCCGGAAAGCGATCTCCCGCTTGCCGGCTTCGGGCGCCATGCTCAGCGTGAAAAGGGCGCCCAGGAGCTCCGGCCAAGGATCATCTAGAAACGTGTTAGTGGTGTCCTGTAACTTCAACTAGGCCGATGTAGCGACGAACTATTGTCGGAATATTGTCGCGCGATTTCAGCGACTGCATCGCTAATCTTGTTCCTAACCGCACGGTCACTCTCGAGGGCCAATGTTTCTAAAAGTCTTGTGCGAATAACGTTGGCTTGGTCTTTGCTGAGAGAGATGAACATATCGGTGTTGTCAGAGCTGGGCGTCTTCCGTGTCTTCGAGGCTATCCGGCGGAAGATGACGGCTGCGAAAGAACGCATCTATGTAGATCGGTGGTCAGTCTTGACTGGGCATCAATTTCGACTTGGCTGGATCTGTGGGACATACGGAGGCATCTGAGGAGCCAGCGATCTGCTCAACTAAACCCATCAACAGAACCTCGGGCTGTGTGTTGGTCCAGTTATTTTGCAAATGCTCCTCCGCCTGGGTCCGGATGGTGTTGTCGGCTGACTGGAGCGCCTGAAGGAGCCGGCCCAGCTCGGCATTCACCTCGGCCGGAAGCAACGACATGGCGAAGGCGGTGCTGTGCTCAAGATTATGGACGATGCTCAAAGTAATATGTCTCGGATACTCGCAGGTGAGGCAGTGCCTGCTCACCTGTGCCGACTCTCGATAGTGTAACCAGCGGAAGGTAGCAGTTAACGGGATATTCCCCAAACGATGGAATGGCGGCGAGAACCAGGGAGCAGCGCAATGCGGCGCGCCACGCGTCCCAAGAACAAAGGTACGTCTCCGGAGGGAACAGAAGCCAAGTCGTCGTAGGAGTTTGTAGAAGCACTCGAGAGAAGGGACGCGTTATGACTTGGCCGGCGCGAGGGAGCCCTGTGGAAGGCGGGTTGAGCGCAGAAAGTTATGGGAGGGGTTTGGACGGCAGCGAAAATGATAAATATTTTTCGGATTGGGCCGACGTGAATGGAGGGGCAGAGGGGGAAATTTATGTGGGCACCAGCTTCGTTCACAGGAACTGCAGAAACGACACGCTTAAGTAATTAAGTCATCCCTAGAAATCGTATACAGTGCTTCTATTCTCGTGGATGCCCAAAACAAAATCATCTGACACCAGGCCCAAACTCCTTCGCTAGTTGATCAAGAGACCACTCCAATATTCCTTGCTATCAAGGGCGGTTTCATTCAGGTACTGAGGTGCGTGACGGAGAACATCCTCAGCTTCGTCCGTGACCTATGATTGCAGTTAAAAACGGCCCACCTGCACAACACTACGGAAATCAATGGGGCATTTTGAGGTCCCTGAAAAAATAGGCCGCTCCCTGGCGGTCGTAGTGAGGTTAGGCACGGCATTTTGGCACCTCACCTTATTATTGCCTTGGCCCAGAATTGTTAGCTGTCTATCTCGGTGAAACTTGTTAGCAGAGATAGATACCAGCTTGGATGTGCTATCTCGTAGAGCATTCCCCTACCTCCATATGGGAGTTTGAATCATTAATTCCTACTCATTTGGACGTGGCATGCCCACGATGAAGATATGCAACAGATTCGGACAGAGAGAAGCGCTTAAGATAATGGGCGATCAGTACTTCTGCGCCTGATTGACGGGGCGTATCTGATCCGGTGGCGACGCGATAAGGTGAGGGGCCAAGGTAGCGGGGAGCGGGGTGACACCCGCGCTCAGTAGACCTGGCGTGATGGTGTCGGAATTGCTGGAACATGCACATAGCTTCATAGCAGTGGTGTAATCATAGTGACATCCAGTTGTAAGATCCCAGTATTACGCTGAGATACTCCTACAACTGACAACTATATCCATGCTGGAATGCGTCTACATCTACAACTAAGCTAGAGAGCTTGGGTCGCGGCCGCCCCTCATTTGTGATCTCCGTCATAGCCCGCCCCTGGTCAAAGCTCAATTGACGAGCCCGCTCTCCATCCTTCAACTTGATCATCCCACCTCGTGATCGCGCCGTACTGTGCTAGGTCCTGGACATCGCAACGCCTCCTACCGCCGACACACCCAAAGGACCTCATATTTTCTACCCCGTGGGCTTTATACTAGATAGCAGTAAAGACAGCAGGACGATGGAGTCTACAGACCCCACGCCGAAACCCAAGTTGGCAAACAATGCCAGTAGCTCGAGCAGCTCATTGCCCTCGCCGCCAGAAAGAAGCAATTCTCAGTCGAGCACCCACAAGCCCGGCCATATTGCCTCGCATCGCCAGAGCTTTGCAGAAAACCAACGACACCCACCCCCCTCACCGCGTGCACAGAGACACCCTTCATTTACTCAGCAAGCTATCCAAGATCTGCTAAATCACCCCCCCACCAACCGACATCCCAACCCTCGCTATGCCGGCCGAGATTGGCGGGATATTGCTCTTAGCGAGCTGTCAATACAGGACGAAGTGAGGTGGGCGGATCTCGACACCAGCATTGAGGAGGCTACCATGGTGCGATTGCCTTCTTGCTGAACTATGCCCGTGTTTTGGACGACCCGGGGCTGACTGACACCGGATACAGACCCTTCTCAAGAACAATGCAAGCAAGGTCGTGCTGGTCCGCCAGACCGCAACGTCGAAGCATGCTGTCTCTACCTTCGACTGCAGTGATTTGAACGCGTACCTTTTAGTGGTGGTTGGCCTCGCGAAGCCAGACGAGGAGTACGTCGAGCTGTACGACGATATCGCGAAGAAGGCCCAGGCCCAGACACCCATCACGTTGCGGGAGATCCAGCCGATTTGTCGTAAGGAGGACCTGGTAGTGCTCTCGGCAGAGTCGACTCTCGACAAGGCTATAGAAACATTCGGAGGCGGCGTTCACCGCCTCTTGATCACCAACCAAGATTCCGAGGTTGTGGGGATCCTCAGTCAACTGCGCCTGCTCGAGTTTTTCTGGCATGAGGCAGTCAACTTCCCGATGATTGACAGGCTGTATGGGGTCCCGCTCCGAGAGTTGCAGATTGGAACGCAGCAAATCATTGCAATCAAGTAAGTGGCAATGTGTCGCTGCAGACGAATCATGGCTAACTAATATCTTGCCACAGCGCCGACGCACCTCTAGCCGATGCTCTCCTGTTGATGAACAACGAAGGTCTGACCTCTGTCGCCGTCGTCGACAACGGGCTCAATGTCGTCGGCAACATCTCGACCGCCGACGTCAGGCACCTCACCAGCGCGGCCAGCTTGCCGCTGCTCAAGAGCTCCTGCATGCACTTTATCAGTGTCATCCTATCTGAGCGCGGTGTCGAGCATGGCCGAGATTCGTTCCCCGTCTTCTACGTCAACCCGTACTCGACGCTCGGCCATACCGTCGCCAAACTCGTTGCAACCAACTCGCATCGTATGTGGGTCGTCGAGTCCGCGTCTCCCTCCCCCAGCGCTCCAGCGACCCCTCTGCTCCAGCCAACCCACCCAATCCCGACGCCAATTGGCGCCAGCGCGGTTGGGTCTGGAACAGGAGCGGCTTCTCCGGGAGGGCCCACAGTTCTCGTCCCACCCACGGGCGGCGCGTCGTCATCGGGCCCACAATCTCCCTCGCCAGGCCAGGGCTTCAACTCCGTGCCAGCGGCAGCGATGCCGGGCGCGCATCTATCGGGACGTCTGACCGGTGTAGTCTCGCTAACCGATATCCTTAACCTCTTTGCCAAGTCGAGCGGCCTGCACCCCTCAGATCCTTCTGAGCAGCGGGCTCGGCGCAGGCGAAGTTCAAGCGCCTCTGTGCGACCGAGCTTGGAGAGTGGGCGGGCTAGTCTTGAGTCGTTTAGGAGGTGAATGCCCACCTATGCGTCATTTCAGCCTGGCGCTGGGTAACAGCGCCGGTGGTTTCTCAGGGCATATATATCGCTATATTTTCTTTTAATGTTCTATTCTTATGTTTATTCTTATGTTTGGCGCTTGGGCGCAGGATTCTTCTCGCATAGCAATGGATTTGACGGAGGGACAAGAAACATGGGAAGAAAACGGGGAGGGGAGACTGAGATACAATTTCGCGGAACCCGGGATATCTCTTTGTCAAGAAAAAGGCCTAGATTTTCAACCATATAAGCGGGTAAGGATGAATGAATTAGTTAGTCCGTAGAGAAAGAAACCACAAGGTATATACGTTTGATAACCTTTAAGTGAGGCAGTTAATTACCTTGTATGTATGCGTATATCCAGCATCCAACGCCATAGGCTGTACATGACTACATGACTGACTTATTACATGAAAGGAAGAAGAAGAACGCCAGACTGATACATAAAAATAAAAAGTATGGTGTGCTCCCCCTTTCTTGCCCTTTGGCCCTGAGCGTAATTGTAATTATACAACGACAACATACAAGTTAGGAAATACAAAAATTATACAAAACTCCGAGGCCAACTCCCCCTAAACGCCCCAGTGAGAGAGGAGGGTTCCTAATCAACTCCCAAACTACGACTCCAATCCGACTCTTCCCCTGTGTCTCTATCTCCGAGTCCCTCCCTTTTTCTCTCCTTTAACCTCTCATCACTCCCTTCTTCCTCCTCTCCCTGAACGACGTTTCCCACATCTTTCCCCTCTTTTCCGTCTTTCCTCTCTTTCCCCTCACCTCTCACTTCTACTGCCCTTTTTACCCCAGTCTTGGTGTCCGCAAACCTAGTACTTGTACTACCCTCCTCAACATCAACATCATCATCACCATCACTGTCGTCCAAATCCGACTCTGACTCGGGGAAGGATCCAACCATTTTATGCCCCCTCGTCCACGGTGAAAACGAAGCTGCCCTCCTTATGACCTGTTGTCGTGGGTGTCGTTGATGTTGACCTCTATACTTTGTGTAACTGTCCTGGTGGAAATCGCTCCCGCCATCTTCTTCAGAATCAGACCAGTCCCATTGCACGGGAATCTCCTCCCCCTTTTCACCCGTCCCGAACACAAACCCCCGCCATTCACCCGCCGCTATCCTGGCAGCGACTTTCAACATGATGTTGATTAGATGTGAAGGAGGGGACATCAATATCTCGCAGGTTTTATGGATCACCTGCATCGGCAGCCTCCGTACCACCGCCAGCTTACTCGGGCTCGGATTCCTTTCCCGACTTTGGGCGTGGGCGTACGATTGCCGGTTGTGAGACGTAAATAGATTCGCTGCTGGCGGGAGAGGGGACAGGCGGGTCGGGGAGATGCTGCTGCTTGTCGTCGCCCGATGTCGTATCTGTGGACGACGGGTGGCTGTGGCCATTGATGAAGATGTGCCTGTTGTTGAGATGGGGTGTAGGGGAATGGCGGTGGGTTCTGAGGGGGGTGTTTCAGAAGAAGAACCCGTTGCTTCTGATCCTGACTGTTCAGTTTCCTCGGCTATCGATGTATCGCATGTGCTGGAGGTTTCAGCACCGTCCAGAACAGAGGGCGGTGCGGTTGCAGTGACGGAGCTGCTTGAATCATAAGTCATAGTCCCAATCTGACTATGACTATCATGGTGGTCGTCCCAGGTTGAGTGGGTGGTATCATTAGACATTAGGTTTATTTGCGAGACATCCTGTTGAACTGTCTCTTCTGCTGCCGGTGCAGCGGCCCCTTCAGAGAAGGGAAAACCCATAGGGGTACCTGGGTTCGAGGGGGGCGGAGACGGAGGGAGAGGGGATGAATGCCAGGACTGTACGCTATGGAACGAATCCTGCGAGTCTGCTGGCGACTGTGATAGGGGAACCTCTACTACCGGATCGGCGGATCCCTCCACTGCGGCCAACTCAGGAGAGGTTGAGGTAGAAAGGTTCAACTCCGGAGGTGCAACGACAGAACGGCTCGCTTGGAAACCGTTCAGTCTCAATGGTGTTGGCTGGACCAGAATCTCTGTTGGTGCGGTCTTGGGGGAAATTTCTTCATCTCGTGGAATCTTTTGAACATCATGCGTATCCTCCCTCTTCTCTGTCCACAAGTCCTTGGATGGTGACCATGAATGGCGGCTTGTTTTAGTCGGGCTTCTTTCCGGGACACTCAGGGCCGCTGGTGTTGTGGGTTCCGGAGACGATGTCCTCAGCTCCTCAAATAGGGACGACTTCCTCAACAAGCGACCCTTCTCGATGGGAGTTACGGGTGTTGGTGGGAGAGAAGCACGCGGCCTATGCACCGGAGTCCATGGCCGCTTCTTGACCGGCGTCTGCGGTCGCTCGGGTAGCTCAACTGTAAAGGTTCTTTTGAACGGACATTCGGTTTTCTCGAATTGTAGAACCTCACCGAAGACCTCTCGTAGGAGCTGGGCCCGGCGCACATCTTCCGAATCCGCCACCGGTATCTCGATTCGCCAGTACTGTGGCCTTCGTACCTGCAAGACAAACTTGCTCGAGGCTTCATCGACACACCACACTTGGCTCTTCGGCAAAATCGGCTGGAGCGCGGAACCGCAGCTCAGGAAAGCCACCGACCCGGGTGCGCGGTAGATTCGAAATGGTCCTGTGGGGACAAAGAGTCAGCGCTGGCGCCATATAACGGCTTTGTTATGATTCTCTGGCTACCTACCCACTGCGATGGTCCTCTCCAATTGCGACGACCAGGAAAGGGATCCGGGCTCTACCTCCGGAGCCGTGATCCCATATTTCGGACCAAACGAGACACGGGGTCCGGCCGTGAAGGCAACGATCTTCGCCGAAGGATGATCGTAGAGGGTGTCAACCACGCCATCGGCGGACTGAGATGAGGAAGCGGCGGGTTGAGGGGCAGTCGAGTAGGTCGGAGCCGTAAAGTTGCGGCGCGGCGCCGGGAAGGTAGAACCTGGGGTTTTTGAGAACTCCATCGTGGGAATTCAGTCTCAATCGTTGATCATCGTGGAAGTTCAAGTGAGGCGACCATGGCGCAGAAGCGCTGCGATGGAAAGCGCACTGGAAGCCCTGGGAGAGGATGCCTGCAGTTGAGTGTTTTGCTGGGTATGGCGCCGTTTCAGGGTCGCACGATTCTCAAGACAAACCAGCCGATATCGATATTGATTCTCGCTAGAATGAGACAGCACACGTCTCTGGCCTGTATCGGTCTGAAATAGAGATGCAAAGTTTCGGGAGAGTAGTGAGTGTGATCGAAAAGAACTTCACGATGCGAAGACGATAGACTACCTTACTATGTAGCACGAGCCTCGAGTCGAGATCCTTGGACGGACCCCGGGCTGTCGCTGAGCGCGACGAGGATTTTGTAGAGGCCCCACAGCCGGAACACCCTACCGTGCCGTCTGTGAGCACTGAGCGACTCTTATTACTATGCCTGCAATTGTAAAGACTCCAGGTAAGGCTGACGGAGTAACTACCGGAAGGCTGCGATCAAGAGCATATAGTATTGCTTTTATTGTGGTACAGCAGGTACAGTCTTATTCTAGACGACTTCATCCTGAACAGACTCGCGCACGCGCGCAATTCCAACGGTCTCCATCTCAACGCGCCACACGCTGCTCACCATTTTCTAGTCTCCAGTGAAGCCCGCTACTTCGTAGAAACGGTTGGTCAATTGGGGATATCCTTTGGAGCTAACCATTTCGGGCCTAGGGCGACCGACTTGCCGCCCAGCCACGCGCCCTGACATCATTTGGGCCTGGGTTTGGGAGCTGCACTGCGAGCTCACATTGCAATTGCACCTTCACAGTTCATCCCAACTACACTTGTGCAGTCGTAAACCCGAACTCACCCTCCAAGATGGCTTCGGGTCGGCGACCCCCGATCGACAAAGAGAAGCTGAAACAGAGCTTCGATATGTCCCATTTCGACCTCAATGCAGTGCTTCGAGGCATGCAGCTCACGCTAGTCGGCGGTATGGAGCCCAAGCTTTGGATCACCGTTGAGCCTTGGCATTAACAAACGTTGTAGCCCATAGAGCGTTGCAGAACCCGGGACTTTTCACCTCGAAACACTATAAGCAGGCGGCTCTTGCCATTGCTGCTGGTATCACCATCCGTGTGCTCATATCGTTTCCGGTCCGTCCCCGTGATGTTTGTTTTGTCAAACGGGGTCGTGTGCTCATGAGGTTGTGCAGATAATCGGCATTAGGGTCCTACTATGGTTCTTATCATTCGTCTTCCGGCTCGACAATGTGACCTGGGATGACAAGATTATCAACGGTCTTGCCTTCATTGAGGAACACGTCCTCCAAGCGCCGCTCTTCTTCATGAGCCTAATGCGTTATGTGACTCCAACTTTGGACGACATGTATGGCCAGTCTGTCATGTACACTCCGTGAGCATTGCTGACTTGGCATAGGTTCATGGACTCTCTTCAATGGGTTGACATGACATATGTCCAGAAGCACAAGAACGAGGATCCTAGTAAGCTTCGCTCGATGTACTACCTGAACCTTCGCCAATACTCCAAGAGAGATGGGAGCACGCATTCGGCAAGTACTGCGGAAGCGTTGTCGATGTTTCTCTATCGCTTCGCACGGAAGGGATTTATCTCACTTGCCATCTTCGCTGCGTCCTACCTACCATATGTCGGGCGGTTCGTCCTTCCAGCGGCCAGTTTCTACACATTCAACAGGGCGGTTGGCCTGGGGCCAGCTTCACTCATCTTTGGTACTGGCATCTTCCTCCCGAGGCGGTATCTTGTCATTTTCCTGCAGAGTTACTTTGCCTCGAGGAGCTTGGTGCGAGGTCTTTTGGAGCCGTACTTTGCAAGGATCAAGTTCACCAAAGAGGAGAAGAGAAGGTGGTTCCGCAGCCGCGAGGGTCTTCTGTTTGGGTTTGGGATAGGCTTCTATATCCTGCTGCGAGTTCCCCTCCTTGGTGTTTTGATCTACGGTATCGCCGAGGCGTCTACCGCGTACGCCCTGACGAAGATCACTGACCCCCCGCCTCCCCCCTCTCAGAGTCAAGGATTTGCTGCCAGTCAACAGGAATGGAGGAATAAACATGAGTTTCTCAGCCTGTCGCTGGCAGACCTAGACGCCATTCGCGACAAGCCGCCCCCGTACCAAGCCACTGACCCATATCCTCCCTCGGCCAGCCAGTCGAGAACACAATAATCCTACTTCGCATTCCTCTTTGGATAATCTCCTCGCTGTTCGGCATGCTGATACTTATTGCGTCGGCCGCGATCGGCCTTCATGCTCATGGGATTCAGTCGCTGTTGGGCCTTCAATTGCCTGTGTGATGGAGATATCTACCGTTTGTTGCTCATCTTTGTTGAATTCCGCTTTCGGCAGAACGGAGCATTAGACCTCGGCATTGGGCTCCCAATTGGACTAACAGCCCTGGGAATATCACTGACTGCGGAATATTGCAACGCTGGGAATACTGGTGGTTGGTAGCTTGGTAGCTCATTTCATTTGAGAGGTAGATGTTTGTACAGGCAGATATCGCTGGGATTACCCCACTAACAGCACTCCACTCAATATTGGCGGAGTTCGCTCCATCGAGTGATAAGGGTGAAACTGCTCAGCTACGGCACCCAGCTACGGAAATACCAGATTTCGAGACTTGAGGACGAATGAGCTACGCGGGACTGATTACGTTTTTGCGATTGGTTTTACATACGAATCGCCCAGATCCGGCAGTGTCTCTTATCGGACGCCACTTTCGTCTTGTCCTGTGGAGTTTGCCGATGGTCAGACGCGCGCATCGGTGGCAGTGCGGGGGTATCTCCGGAAACGCGGGCGGCTTGGACAAGACAGCTAGTACCGGATACGATAAGCTACGTCGTCACAATGGCTGCTTCTTGCAGCCAACTTGCCATTCCAATTTGATAATAATTTGGGTTTGACATGTATCCATCACGTCGTCCATCACGCCCATCACCTCCCAGTAGATGCGGGGTAGCTCAGCTCTCCGAGGTAACGGTTTGACAGGTATAAGACGGGTGTTCTTCCCCTCGATGATAGATCAGTCTAGATCATAGAATCATCAGTCACCCCTCCTCAAGCTAATACAGCATTCGCCATTGAAAGTTTAAGCTTGACAAAAAGCCCCCATCAGCAATCCGCACCGTGTGCAAGGTCGACTTTGAGAAGCCGGCTTCTGAGCAGCCCTACCTTCACGTGAGCATACCCCTCCTACCTATATGATAGACTAATGGATGACACTATCTTATCTTGGGTGCTGGTGCTGGTGCTGATGATGGTTGATGTGTAGAACAGATGGCACCCTGACAGTTCGTCACTCACTCACCACCACCGTCGAATACGGTGTGCTAATCTGAACAGTCCCCTCCGCGGCAGCCATCAAGGATGGCGAGACCGTCAAGATTGAGTGCCTTGACTGGTGAGCCCTCATCCCTCTCCTCCCCATTATCTTCTTCATATCTCTAATGGAGTACAGGACCGGTGGTCAGATCAAGAACGACGACTCGGCAGATGACATGCGCAACGTCGACCTGACCCGGGTGCACTACCTGTCCGGCCCCTTTGAGGTGGAGGGTGCCCAGCCCGGCGATGTTCTTCTCGTAGAGATCATGGACGTCCAGCCCTTCCAGGACAGGCCGTGGGGATTCACCGGTATCTTTGACAAGTCCAACGGCGGCGGTTTCCTCGATGAGCTCTACCCCTCAGCGTAAGCCTTCCTTTCATACCTCCCCCTTGTAACCCCCTTCCCCCCCCCTTGTAACCCCCTTCCCCCTTCCCCCTTGTAACCCCCTCTTCCACCCTCAAATTCTTATCTCATCGGTTGCATAATTAGGGCAAAGGCAATCTGGGATTTCGAAGGCATATTCTGCACGTCCCGGCACATCCCGCACGTCAAATTCGCCGGCCTGATTCACCCGGGTATTCTCGGCTGCGCCCCCTCCGCAGAGGTCCTCGACACCTGGAACAGACGCGAGGGGGAACTCATCGCCGCCAACAAGCTCGACCGTGAAGTCGCTCTGCCCCCGCAGCCCCTTTCCGCACACGCCGGCTCCGCGGACGAGGAGCTCACCGCGAAGATCGGCCGCGAGGGGGCCCGCACGATCCCCGGCCGTCCCGAGCACGGCGGAAACTGCGACATCAAGAACCTGTCCCGCGGCAGCAAGGTGTACCTCCCTGTCCACGTCCCCGGCGCCAAGTTTAGTGTCGGCGACCTCCATTTCTCCCAGGGAGACGGCGAGATCTCCTTCTGCGGCGCGATCGAGATGGCCGGCATCATCACCATCAACTTCAAGGTCCTCAAGGGCGGCGTTGCCGACCTCGGTCTCAAGTCTCCCATCTACATCCCCGGCCCCGTGGAGCCGCAGTTCGGGCCGGGACGGTACATCTACTTTGAAGGCTTCAGCGTTGATGAGCACGGCAAGCAGCACTACATGGACGTCACCGTTGCGTATCGGCAGACGACGCTACGGTGCATAGAGTATCTGAGGAGGTTCGGGTACTCGGACTATCAGATTTACCTGTTGCTGTCTTGCGCACCGATCCAGGGACACGTGGCGGGCATCGTGGACATCCCGAACGCGTGTACCACGCTGGGACTGCCGATGGACATCTTCGACTTCGACATAAGCCCGTCGGCAAAAGCGGAGAAGATGGACATGGGCACGTGCGCATTCGAGACGGGGGTTAAGGAGGGTAAGGTGACGAGCGGAGGAAAGAACAGCGAGACGAGCTTTGGTGGTGGGTTGACGTACAAACAGTAAAACAAAAAGTATGTCATATGTAGTAGTAGCGAATGTCAATGAGTTAAATCTGAAGTTTGGTCGTGCCATGCATGTAGGTATGTGGTATGTATCTAACATCTGTCACATGTACTATATAGGTGTAAGTAGGGTGGCCAGTGTTTTCACTCAATCTGCATCTCCCCAAACCGCCCATGCCCCGTCTCCTTCTCGTGCGCGGCCGCCTGTTTGGTCCCCTGCCCGATCCAGTTGCAAATCTCACACTTGATCACAAAGTCCGTGGTGTCCGTGTAGTAATGCATCCTCTGCAGCTGCTGCGCCAGCTGCCGTGCCTTTTCGAGCACCTCATCATCATCCGTCCTCCATTTCGTCACGTCCACCTCTACCGGCATACTCAAGTCTAGTGCGAATGCTATCCTGTCATAGTGTATACCTGAATAAAGAATGATGACGCGTTCAGACTTGCCCTCTCCGAACCGGTCGACTCTCAATGACTGCCCCCCCCAAGCCACACATTAGCACCCTCACATCAGGCTTTTGTATGCAGGGGTGGGAAGGGTACCTTGACGTCAATGGAGCTAATCTCCAGATCGTAGATCGCAGATAGTATGGACAGCTCGATTGCGCCTCCCCAGGTATCACTCTGCAGCATCCGTCCCGTGTACCGGGCAGGCTCGTCGCCAAGGATAGCCTTGTCGTATTCCAGGGGGTGCTCAAATATGTACTGCGCGACCTGCTGTCTCAGTAACTCTGAAGGATTGGAGATCCCCAATGCTCCCCCGAGTGCGGTAACTGTGCTGCTTGTTAGCCACACCTCCTTCTTGGTTAGAAAACACTTCCCCAAAGTCAAGTCGATTTGACATGAGGCCCGAGTCCTCAAACTTGATCATTCTTCACGAACACACCCACCTGCAGACCGGAAAAGGGTGTAAGTGGGAGGGGGGAAGAAGGGGAAAAAAGAGGGTGACTAACACATGCAACTATTATCGTCTGGCATCACCCTCAACACTACACCAACAAGATTAGTATGGGGGGTTATGAAAGGGTGAGAGGGGGGAGGGGAGGGACTTACCCATATATCCACCCCGTTCAGGCCATTCAAGCGAGGTCTCATCTGGTTCGATACCTTTCGGGACGAACGGTTTCTTTTCCTCCTGGGCAACCTTCACTTGCGTTTCGGTGTTGGGGATGGAAGATTCGAGAGGAGCTACCACAATGTTCTCACCGCGAAGGTTTAGTGTGTTGACAGGGGTCTCTGGGGGGTTGTCGAGTGTTTTGAGGGGGTAGCCGTATTTTAGACTAAACTTTTTGAGTTCGGTCTTTTCCTCGATGAGTTTGAGCAGGTCGCTGAGGGGTGAGGTGTCGTCTACTTCCAGCCGTTGTTGGCCGTTTGGTGCGCGGAGTCGTATTTGGATCTTCATTCTGATAAAGACAATCTCGAAATATGAAATAAGGTCGGGTCGTGCAGATGGCGCTGTCGGGTCGTTCGTGGATATTGTCGTTTGGTGAGATGGTGAAACTGTATGAGGGGGAAAGAGCAGTTCTCCTCAGTTCCCTTCCATTTGAGACCCACTCTCGCCCTTGAGCTGGGCAAGTGAGTGACACTGTACACTGTGCTAGTGCGCACGATGCACAGAGACTAATACACACAGAGTGTATTACACGGAGCATACAGTTCACGCGAGATGGTTGAAGGGCGAGGCCGTTTTATATCTGCAAACTGCCTAGTGAGACTCTAAAAACAGGGCTGAGTAATTGTATTTTGGGACGTGAAAGGAAATGTTCCGGAATATCGGAACTCAGAATTGTCAGATAAGGTATCGGAGCGAAAAGATTCGCACTTACCGTTTGCGGGAATTTTCCATATAGACTCAGTCTCAAAGACATGTGGTGAATTTGTATGCGCTCAACCTTCGAAAGTGTTGCAATGAGAGTTATCAGCATCCCTAGGCCCGGTCTGGCATCGACAACCCAATGCTCAAGCTTGGATCTGGCAGCAACTCAGATGACATACCTCTTAACTAGTTAGTAAGCTACTCCAGTCCAGTGTCAGCTAGCGCCACCCCACAGAGGATCGGCATCGGATGAGTAGCCATGAGAAGGACGAGATTTCAGCAAACTATAGTCAGGGCAATCCACTCTTTATCTCTTCGAGTTTCCAGTTGGTGAACTTCTACGCACGTTACACAAGTTGGTGCTTCAATGTGAAAGTAAGCCTTTCAGCCCCCAAAATCACCAACAAGTGACGAGCTAACAGCTCTCT
Source organism: Diplogelasinospora grovesii (assembly GCA_033297225.1). NCBI lineage: Eukaryota > Fungi > Ascomycota > Sordariomycetes > Sordariales > Diplogelasinosporaceae > Diplogelasinospora > Diplogelasinospora grovesii. Next base: position 15,274 of record MU853869.1, on the reverse strand, counting down.
GCAATGTCTCAAAGCTTGGGCGCACGGTTCAGCTGCTCGTTTGCTGGGACATCTTCGGATTGGCTGCCGCTAAACCTTTCAGTCTCCGCCAATCGTCTAACGAGGCTTTAGCGTGTTAACAGAAAGCTCGATTGGGGTCCGGCGTCCACCTCGGCAGCGCTAACATCGACACCATCTGGCTGGTGGATATTTCGCGACTGACTCGGATGCGCAGAGATCCGCACTGCCACCCCTTCTTTTTCCTTGTGACTGGGAAACCCTGCTTCTGTCTCTCGTAATGCCCACTTTGCGCGAGCGGCCGAGTAGAGGCGAACTCTCCTCGCCTGCCAAGAAACCTTCCTCACCGTCTACAAGTAGGACACCAAGATCGCAAAGGACCAAGAACCACAATATGGCTGGCGACGCGATTGAGGTGCGCGAATCGATCGAGGCTAAGGGCACCGAAGACAACGAGGACATCGAAATGGAGGACGCCGACCAAAAAGCGCGAAACCGCGACGAGGATGCCGACGCGGAAGCTGACGCGGACGGAGACGCAGATATGGACGCGGAAGGGGACGCCGAGGGAGAGGTCGATGCTGATGGCGAACCCGACGACGATGCTGAAGAAGACGATTCCTCGAGGGACATGTTCGAACTCATTCGAGACACGTCTGAATACCTCTGTAGCTACACGATTAAGGTCGACGGAGAGTGGGTTTAGACTGTCGCCCGGTTATTTTTTTGACAGCATACTGATAGCTTCTCAGGGACCACGAGATCGCATCCGGCTTCCAGCGTCTAGTAAACAAGCGCAGTCTACCGGATTACTTCGAAGTAATCAAGGAACCTATGGCATTTAGCACGATCCGAGTAGGTCCCTCTGCAAAAGTCAATTGCAGTCTTCCCTCGCGCCGAGGCTGACCCATTGATATCTCACAGGCCAAGCTTGGCAGGAAGACTTACACCAGCTTCAACGAGTTCGTTCACGACGTCATGCGCATATGCCACAATGCGCAAGTGTACAACAGACCGTCTGCCCCCATCTTTTCGGATGCTCTTCGTTTGCAGGAGGTTTTCAAGGCGAAGCTCGACGACATGGTCAAAGAAGGTGCTATTACCCCTGAGGAGGCGCAGCTACCTGATCTTGGCCCGTTGCCCGAGTACGAAGACTCGCCGCCTCCGGAAGAAGACGACGAGGCAGAAGAAGATGACGAGGAAGAAGATGAAGACGACGAGGACGAGGACGATTCCGACGAAGAGGGCGGTGGCCGTAGGCGCCGACGGAAGCGTGCACGCCAATCCGGCGGAAGAAGAGCCGGGGGAGACGACGGCGATGACCCCCATAAGAAGCGGGGCAGGCCACCGAAGGTGTTCACACCCCTCGAGGCCCGAATACATGCGCTTCTCAAAGGTCTGCGCAGATTCAAGAATGCCGCGGGGCAAATACGGGTTGTTCATTTTGAAAGGCTTCCTGACAAGTCTGAGCTTCCCGACTACTACACTTCAATCCGCAACCCTATTGCGCTAGACCTGATCAAGAGAAAGCACAAGCGCAAGAAGTACCAAAACGTCGACCAAGTTCTTCAGGACCTGGAGTTGATGTTCGAGAATGCGAAGGAGTATAACGAAGAAGGCAGTGAGGTGTACGAGGATGCTGTCGAGCTCCAGAAGCAGGCCCGCATTTTGGTTGAACAGGAGAAGGCAAAGCCTGACGATGATTTCCGTGACGAGGATGGGAAGCTTCCGTTAGCCAGTATCGAGTATAAAGGAGAACTTTGGAAAGTTGGTGAGTTATGGAATTCTGACCAGATATCTTTGCTTCAAATCTGACAGTTGCAGGCGACTGGGTTCACATTCGCAACCCCAACGATCTGTCAAAGCCCATCGTCGCTCAAATTTATCGCACCTGGTCAGATAAGGCTGGACAGAAATGGGTGAATGCCTGCTGGTATTACCGTCCAGAACAAACAGTTCATCGCTTCGATAAACACTTCTATCAGAATGAAGTGGTGAAGACTGGTCAGTATCGGGATCACCGGATCGAGGATATCGAGGATCGGTGCTTCGTCATGTTCATCACCCGTTACCCCAAGGGCCGACCTCGAGGTTTGCCCGCCGACAAGGCTGTCTACGTCTGCGAGACCCGGTATAATGAGGAGAAGTATAAATTCAACAGGATCAAGACGTGGACCAGCTGCCTCCCGGACGAGGTTCGCGAGAAGGACTATGAGATGGACCTGTTCGATGTCCCTCGAAACATGAGGAAGCATCCCAGCCCAATTAAGCACCTTTTGCAGGCCGATGCCAAAGAAACAGACGAACTTCCAAAGCCGATCTGGAGGAGTCCCAATGCCCCTCCGCTTATCGGGGCGGTGCACCGTCGACCGCGTGAACCAAATGTAAGGTCTAGACATTTCAGCTTATCGTCTTCAGAATCTCCCAACCCCACCCCACATCATCCCATCAAGGCAGCTCTCGTTTTGGCTTTCTGGCCTCCGCGTTTTCGCCTAATTCATTTCTGCCTTTTCTTTCTTGCCCAAAATACCTGCTACATTCCCTCTCTTCCTTTGTTCTTTGTTCCATATCACATTCTTGCATCACGCCCGCGCAATGTCTCAAATGGCAGGCCCGATAGGCAGCGATGGAATTCGTTCTCTAACAAATTGGCAGGAGTCACCGCCCCCAGAGGCCAATCCTCATCCAGGCCTTGCCATACCACCGCCATCGCTGGCCATCACACGGCATGGCGTCCTGAAGGCTGACGGCGTTTCCGGCACGCCAACCTATCATCCTGCAGTCGCACCTGCGGCTGTTCCGTCTCCATCACACTACGTGCAGCAATTCGCCCCACGACAAGCTCCACCAGCTGCCATTCCACCGCAGGCGCAGGTCCATCTCCAACCGCAGCCAATGCCAATGCACGTGGCGCATCCTGCGTTACCGCCAATGCAGCCAAGCCCGCACTATCCACCACAGTCTTACTCGCAACAGTTTGGACCGCAATCACAGGTTCCGCAACCTTATCATCACCAGACGCCCAACCAGCTCGCGCCTGCATACGACGCGCATCACGTTCGCCAAGTACAGCCAACTCCAGGCATGACACCATCGGCTCGTCCGGTCATGGCGCCAGCTCCTAGCCCGGCTGCGGCCATGCCCACACCCAACACTCAGCACGCAGGCAACGTATACAACGCGCCTCGCGCTCCTGAAGTCTACACACTGGCGGACAATGATGATGCCGCCATTCCGGAAGACGTCAAACAGCAGTTCCAGCGCGATGAGCAAGGACGCGTTCTCTTCTTCACTGCGCCGCCGCTCAATCGCCCCAAGAACGGCGTCGCAGACCAGTACGCGGGTCTGGGTCATAGCGTCAGGCACTTGGCCAGCATCAAGCAGCTGCGCGAGGAGAGAGCGAGGAAACGGAAGGAGCGCGATGAGGCAATTGCCGCGGAGCAAGCAGCCAACAAGAAGACGACAGCTATGAACGAGGCGGCTGCTCAACAAGAAGCTGAGCAACAGCAGAGAGCTCAGGCAGAGCTGGTCGAGAAGGCCATTCTTCAGTGGTGTACCGAGATGAACCAAGGCACAAGGGAAATCGAGGAGAGCCTAGGAGACTGGAAAGAGATGATGCGCCAGAGTCGAGAGGAGAATGCCGGCAAGACGCCTGAAGAGATCCGCATCAAGAACCTGCAGTGGTACTACGAGGACCGTCTCAAGCGTGGCAAGATGACGGCTGAGCAGAAGAAGGATTTTGAGGATTGCTTCATCCATCGAAAACACCTGGAGACCTGAGCTGTTGCTCTGCCATGCTTCTCATGTCTGCTTGTGTTTTACTTTGGTTCGGAGTTGGCGGCTATCTCGGCGGGTGCAAACAGTAAAATGGACGGGACAGAGGTGCATCTGCAAAAGTTATACCTTCTTGGGGTTACACACTCGGTCTCATTATTATTCGGCTCGATGCGACTGGCCCGCAAGGTGAGGGGTCGCACGTTGGGTTAAACACAGCTTTAGGTGTTTACTGTTATTGCCTTTGGCGTCATTAGACCTTGGATCATACCCGGAAGGAATCAGAAAAACCGACTGTATTTCTATCAACGAAAATAACCTCCAATATTTGTTAAACGATGAATGCCGTACTTTACGGCTCCTTGCCACCACTTATGTATTTTACGTATCAAGTATGGAGCACTTATCTCATGTTCGGGCCTAAGAGCTCATCGAGTCGGGTGTGTTTGCAGCAGGGCAATGGGAATCTACCACAAGACAAAGAGCACACCGAAACAGTTATTTTTATCAGTCAAAGGTAAGTTACTTGGGAAAGTGCCCGACCCTGCTACTAACTACGTGACAAATCTTCCGGATAAAGCGGTGCAGACAGCTCTGGATGACAGAGCACTGAGTATGGAAGATTGACTCATTGATCGCCTTAGGAAAATGCTTCTCACGAAGTGCAGTCCTCCTCAGTAAATTTCTATCGGTTTAGACCGTTCAATTTCAACGCATGACCTACCAGTTACACTAGAAGGCACTCTAGCTCCAGGCCGTGAGTGTGCAATCCACTGCAGGCGACAATTCGCCACCAGGCCAACCAGGAGTGACTCGAATGGCGGAGCGTCAGCAAGTCAACGCTTCCATGTGCTATACATGTATACAAAGTGGGACCAGAGAGCTCAGGAGCATTCTGAATAAAATTTCAGAGCAGAAAGGGAATATCACAGCTGGGTAGCTCAAAGATGTTTCAGATGTGCAGTGCACCCCACGAATATGTAGCTGCCCCAGCAACGAATCCAATGTAACCTGGAATGGATGGTCCCGATCCTGAGGCTCTGCGGTTTCCACGATTCGCCTGATTAGCGACTATCCCCGCTGAATCGACTAGCCTCCACTTGCCGCCACCCCGCTCCTCCAAGGCATCACCGACCGCCCGTCACTTTGCCTTCAGATTGTTTTCAACCCCAGCACTGGAACCCTCTTGAACCGTATCCCACTCAAAAACAGCGAAGTTTCTTTCTTTCCGAACGTTTGGTGTTGTACGATGCTTTTCTTTGGTGACCAAAGGTCATTTTAATCCTTGTGTTACACACTTAGCCCCTCTAACAGCATAACTGACTCACCTTGTCTCTTTAATCTTCTGACCTTCCGTCTTTCCCGTCATCCTTCCTCAACCGCCGCCGTCTGAACAACCCACTTGTCTTGCGACGAGTTCAACCCTTGCACCTGAACGGCCGCCGCCCGCTTCTTTCCTGGTTGCCAATTCATCGTGTATTCGAATTCCGCTTAATGTAACAGACAATGGTGTCGCACTCATACTTCGGACGACCGGAGCCCGACGGTCGCCATTTGGGCTCCGACCTCAGACTCATCTCAGATTGGTGTTCTATACTCGCCAAGGATGCGCTGGCCAACAATTATGCACATACCCAAGCCTTCCCCCTGTCGAAACTGTCGAAACCTCAGCAAAGCACTCTCTTTTCGAAGTCAGCGCACGAATTTCGAGTGGAACAAGGGCCAAATGGGACGATTAAGCTTGAACAGGTTGGAGGGGATGAGAATGCGGCGCCCTGTTCCTCCAATCCCTCCGAAGCGACCATTCGACAGCAAGTAGCTGCAATGCTGGAGCATCCCAACTACAAGAAGGCACGTGCCAAAGGCAACGCCGATGCAAACGCCATGATAGAGTCCATCGAGTACCGCGCAGAGGATGCCGAGGCAGTCAAGGCCGCAGCTCTCTCGATCGAGCTGGAGACCAAAGCACCCGAGGCTGCTCAGAGACGGGCGGAGGAGATCGCATTCAATTTCATGGTTAGAGTGGGCCAGGAGGCCAGGAAGCAATTGCAGGCTGCGCGAGTCGATTACACAAAGCACGGAGCCAGTCGGGCAACATCTGCTACATCAGAAGCCGTCAAACCCCCTCGATCGGCATGGTACAAGTCTGTTGGGGGTGCCACCAAGATGCACAACGTCAGCGCAGCGCAAGCAATCAACTCCAACCGTTCTCGCACTACTCCCCCGGCAAAGGGCCCTGCCCAGCTCGCTTCTCCTTTCGTTTCGACGCCTGACAGCGACCGCCGGACGACGAGGGACTCGGTGTCGTCGGACAGCCCCCACTACTCAACTGATGCCACAACGCCTCCGCCGCCCGTCGATCAATGGTCTAAAGAGGGCCAGGATTTCAGTGTGACGAGCAAATCTGGTAGCGGTGTTGGTCTTCACAATGCTCAATCTACTGCAACCCCCGCTCATCTTGGAGCCGGAGTCAATCAAGCTTTTCTCAGCCAAGTTTATCTCAACCAGACCTATGTCAACGGCTCTGTAGCTGCGGCCTGCTCCCAACCCGCCAATAACAGCACCTTGCTGGTGGGCATCACTTCCTCTATCAACGCTGCAACTCATGCTCAGGGCATTCAGGGTGCAGCTTATCCGTACATCGTCTATAGCAACAACGCCTTGACGGGCCAGCCCCAGCCTTCTCTGCTCAAGGGCTCCCAAACCCTCGGCACTTTCGTTTTACCCGACCCCGCCCAGGCATCGCTTCTCGCTCCCCATGCCATCACTTCCGCTTGCACCACGAAATCGAAGGATGATCGCAAGCTTACAGCCTCCACGTATCCCAAGGCTTCCTTCCAGCCATACACGGGAATGACTTGCTACATTGTACCTTTCCAAGGCGCAAGGGACGAGCTCGTTCCGGCATATACTACCACGAAGAGTGGAAAACAGCGTTTCGTCGTTCACAAGACCCGAGAGCTCAAGCTCCAGGACGCCGAACTTCGAGCGGACCCTGAGATGGGTGAGGTTGCTCGTGCTCCGATTCACATTTTTGTCGATTTATCCAACATCATAATCGGATTCTATGGGTGTATGAAGACCAGACGCGGCATGCCGGTCAACAAAAGGATCAAAGCCCCACATTTTTCTTTCGACAACCTCAACTTGATTCTCACCCGCGACCGCCCTGTTGAGAAGATGATTGTGGCAGGGTCAATTGGCATCAACTCACGAGTACCGGGTTATATGGTTGAAGCCCATGAACTGGGTTATGAGATGAATATCATGCAGCGAGTACAGAAACCCGTCTCTCCGATGGCTAAGAGGCTATCGAAGAACGGGGCTGGTGCTGTCGACAACTCGGGTGCCGACTCTGGTGATGAGTATACCGGAAAGGTTGGCGAACAGGGCGTCGACGAAGTCTTGCATCTCAAGATCTTGCAGAGCGCCATGGATACACCGGAGTGCGGAACGATTGTGCTGGCCACTGGTGATGCTGCGCATGCAGAGTATTCGGACGGCTTTAAGAAGAACATTGAGCGCGTTCTGGCATTCGGCTGGAACATTGAGCTCTATGGCTGGAGACAGAACATTTCCTCGGCCTGGCGAGACCCCGAGTTTGCTGAGACATGGGGTCATCAGTTCAGATTGATCGAACTCGACGACTTTTGCGAGGAGCTTCATGCTCACTATATCCCCGAGTAGGCCTGGTGACCGACATTTAACGCCTTGTTTTGGTCATGTTTCCACCTACAACTTCGTTTTTCATTGTCTTTCTTCTTTTATTGCCACCAACACGCGCCCGCCTTTGCACGATAATCTGGTGGCTGCCTTCGTGGTTTTGCTTTTTTTCGAGAAGCTTTCTGGTCGGATTTGGGCGCAATTGACAGTCATTTTACTGTTGATCGAGTTCTGGAAAATGTTCTCCGACATCTTCGACACACCAATTTGCGACCTATTTCACTGGACTCCGCTGGGCTCACGCACCGGCGCTTCTCACCCACACTCGTTTACACACGCCTACACAAACTTGCTGTCTGCAAGACACACGCTCATTACACACGAAGCTTGATCTGAACTGTCAACGTCTGACATGCCTCTCTGGGCGCTTTCATCCCGATGGTGGACGAGACATTGTCGACACCATCCGATGCGGCGGGTTTCGAAGGCAATGCTTATGAATCACGACTCGGCTTATTCTTTAGGAGGACAACAGGTTCGACTTATTTCGTCACATATCGGACATCAGATGCATACAACACATACACGGCAAAGGAGGACTCGGGTCCATACGACATCGCATCACGTGTCACCACACTCTTTACGTTTTTGCCATTTTCCTCCGATATCTATCTCATGCTTTGCAAAGGCGCGGTGGCGACAATATGGTGTGGCATGGTCGATATGCATTACGAGATGATGATACCCCCCCCCGCATACTTTTTGTCTTTTGCATTTTACTCTTCTTCTGACGACGGACGACAATATACGAAAGACAAGTTCAGGTTCAGGTGGTTGGCGTTTGGGAATTTCTTTTTTGCGACTTCACTCAGCGTATTTTATCTATTCCAACTACCAATTATTTCGGTATTGTTATTTTACTTTTTTTTTAAAGAGAGAACTCCAGCATGGATACAGGGGTATTTTGCTATTAGCGATTGGCTCGGTCATGCTTTTTTTCTAGTATGTAGTTGGCATTTCATAGCATACCGTCATTGAGATTCTTTCCATAGCGAACTGGATTTCTCATAGCGGTTAAGGATATTGACATAGCGAGGCCGGGTGGGATGGGTGTTGATAGGGACGAGCGGAGGGCTGGTGATCATGGAGATGAGTGAGATAAGAAAGGAAACGGCTTTAAAATACAGGTTTGGTGGATGGGGGAAGGCGAGACAAGGGGGAACCAAAGAATAAAGGGATGCTCGAGCTGGGGGGGGTAGGGCCACGGAAGGCAAAGGATTACTCGATGATGATCACTTCGGGGAGAATATGGAAAACGCTTACATTTCTACAATGTCATACTATCTGCGGATAGTAGCTTGACCACTAGCACTAGATGATCTCTTAGATAGCGTAACGTACTCAACAATAAATGGATGATATGGACTCACATATATATTAATACCGCTGATGTGAGTTGGGCTCTTTGTGCTTCTGTGTCCATTTTATCCTGAGGGCACAGAAATTATTGGTCTACTCCCTACTCTTGGAGAGAGGGGTGAGTGTAGGCCGAGAGTGAGTGGGCTTCTTTGGATCTAGTTTTGTTTGGATAGATGAGTGTTAGAATCAAGGTGGATTCCTTGAAGGTTGTGTGTGTGGCCTTTGATCAATCTTAACCCACTGCAGTGTGACACATTAAATGAGCTTCAACACTGATACGAATCAAATCACACACGGCGGAAGATGGAACATGGACGTGATTCTTCGTAAGGTATCATCCATCAATCAGCCCAGCCCATAGACGATAACGGTCAGAAGCACTGCTGCGTCATGAGAAGGACTGGGCTCCGTCAGAGTACCAGCATCCATTTCTTATTATCTCAGCTGCCATCTGTCCGCCACCACGTACCGTCTGGATTGACGTTCTGAGGTCCCCTCTGCCTGAAGATAAATAAATATTGCACTCAGGAGAGAGGCAGGATGCAATGAAGACTTTAATCCGGTCGCGACCTGGCTTGGAACTGGGATCTAATATCTAACGGTACCGTTTCACAGGGGATCACCAGTCACGCCGCGACACAGATGACATCAATACGGCCCTCTGGAACATGTGGCCTTCAGTCAGATAAATTACTGTAGAGCAGTATCATGAGGTTGTGCATGATGTGAGCAACTATCGCAGGACGTGTGAGCCTTGCGTGTTCGAGATACAGATCAGATATATCTCGCATTCGCCTGAGGCCTTGGGTCGAAGCAACTGGGTGAACGTGCTCCTGGGCAACCACCACAAGGACGTGTCAATGACGTGACCCTCAATTCCCTTCCCTATTGTTCTTCAATGACTGCCCCACTCCTATTCACTCGAGGACAACAGAGTGAGGCTCGCAGCAGCAATCAGTCGAGTGGGTCCCCGCGGTGACGGCCAAGTACAAATATCTCTTCCCTTTCCTAACTTCGTCCCTTCTTCTCTTCTTCCAACACACAACATTAACAACTCAATCCGATCTTGGCTTCCTCATGACAGCTTCTTGTCACTTCATCTGACAGCTTCATCTTCTTCTTCATTGCTCAATACTATCATTCATCATCGACGAGTCCTTTCATCCTGCCTTTGCTTTCGTCTCACCGTCTCATGTGAGCTGCGGGGGGGCCGTCCGGGAAACATCCTGGGCACCCCTCCGCGGTGACCTGCAAGACGGAAGCCATTTTCATCCATACCAAGTGTGCAGCTCCCGCGCGGTTCCCTACGGTTCGCCGGGGGGTTGACGGTTGCCAGCACGAGTCGTCAGCGACGACTGCAAGCAGGTGCTAACGCTCGAACAGAAAGGTATGTTGTTGTTTACTTTGTCTCAAAGTGTATCTCAGAGCATTCTCAGATTCCTCTCACCTCAGCCCCACGGCCACTTTGAACTCACTTTTTCCTCTCCCGGACTTTCCCACGCGTTCTTACAACGTATCCACAAACATTTCCCAATTTTCACTTTCAGCAGACGCGTCTCTCCCACCAGCACTTTCTTCCATCAACTTGCACCACTCGGCAACCATAACTATCTCTCCCTTCACACCCTCTTCCTCCTCTTCTCTTCTTCCCAACAACAACCACAACTTCCTTCTTTCAGCTTCAGGTATCCCCCCAACTACCATTGACCGCGCGATATCTTTTGCTGAACCATTCTCCTCTTCGCAGCAGTGACCAATTAACCTCATCGCAGATTCATCACGTCGACTGACCCCGGGGGGAACATGTCGTCCGCCGTACCTCACACCTGGCGACGAGTACTCAAACCGGTATTTTCCCGTACCTGTCCGGTATAGCTTCCTCCACACCACTTCACTTCTTGCACACGGCCCCAATTACCCATGTCATGATCCTACACCTCATAATATCGGTCCCTGGACACCCGCGCGATGACCCTCCCCCTCCGCGGGCAGGCGAGGCGGGCGAGACTCTTGTCCAGAATAATGCAGCCACCCTCACTGCCGATCCACCGAACCCGACCAGCCCGGATGTACGGCCCAGTGGTGAGGGGGTAAACGGTGCAGAACGCGATGTCCTTAGCTCGCATTGCACGGTCCCAGCTTGAGCGCCGCGGCCGTTGGTCTAATTCATGCAAGGGGTACTGATAGCACGGCCTGATCGGGCCATCCCGTGATAAGTCATCCTCTGGGTGTGTGCCGGCGGTCGACTGTTCCTCCTTCCTCTTGGTCTCTCGACATTGAACGAAAACGAAAACTGGTCAGTCGGAATCGCTTGAGTGTCTTTGGGCTGACAACAGCAGGACAAAACAAAATGATCACTTGATCATCATAGTGGGCATCTGGGGGCAATGCTTTTTTTTTTCATCACAATCTCAGGTTGAACTTGGGATGTGAGGAAGAATCTATCTGACAACAGGGTGAGACGGGAGTGAGTGTCGCTTCGGGGAAATGGAAAAGGGGGTTGCAAAGCAGCCCACTGCCCCGCGCCGCATTGCTTGCTCGTTATCGGAGCACCCCGCAATGCGACAAAAGTGCCCCGCCAGACATTCACAAGCGTTGCGATTCAGTGAGTGAGCATGTTACAATGACCCGGACATATAAACAAAGGTTGGTTATGCGATCAATATAGTTTATAGAGGCTTTCTCACTCTTGTTGCTAACGATATTCCCAGTTTTCCTTGACCGAGTGTAATTTCCCGCGCAGTTCTGGCGCATCCAGTGTCGCACATCTCATATTGGAACCTCGGCTGAGCGCGCGTTGTTAGTTGGGGGTTAGGCACTCAAGAACATTTAAACTTATCCCTTCGACGGCAACGTTCCTAGCTGAGAGAGTTGGAGATGTCGGCAGACTTTTGGGCAGGTTACATATCCGGCGCGGTCGGCATAGTAATCGGCAACCCTCTGGATGTTCTCAAAGTCCGGTTACAGGCCACACCAGCACCCACACCAACTCCTGGCCCATCATTACCACACTCCTCCTCTTCCTCCTCTTCAATGCCATCATTGCCATCCACTGCAGCAGGAAAAGCACGGCCATCGTGGATGACCCTCGCCGGAACAGCTGCCCCTGTTTTGGGGTACGGCGCCCTCAACGCCCTTCTCTTCGTGTCCTACAACCGGACCGAGTCCGCCCTGAACTATTACTTTCTCCCCCCACAACCGCTTCCACACATCTCCGGTGACAGTTCGGCAGTAACAACAGGGACAAATCTATGGACGACATGGATAGCGGGTGCCGTCGGGGGGTTGGCGACGTGGGTCGTCAGCACGCCGACTGAGCTTGTGAAGTGTCGGGCTCAACTCGCCTCCACCCTTTCACCCTCACGCTCAACCTCACGCTCAATAACCACCCAACATACACACCTACCCTCATACACACAACCACGCCCGCACTCAACATCAACCCCCGCAACCATCCGACCATTATCAGCATCATCAACTATCTCTGGCTCACCGTCCTCAACCTCGAGTTCGTGGGGCATAACGAAGCAGATAGTACGTACTGAAGGGATCCGCGGTTTGTATTTCGGCGGTCTAGTAACCGCTCTCCGGGACAGCATCGGCTACGGCTTCTACTTTTGGAGTTACGAGCTCTCCAACCGGTACTTCACCCCACCCCCAGGTACAACATCTTCAGAGGGTATGGTTGGAGACGGGGTGCGGGTGCTGCTGTGTGGCGGTCTCGCGGGGATCGTCACCTGGGCGAGCATCTTCCCGCTGGACGTCATCAAGACGCGGGTGCAGACGCAACAACTCCACACTAATACCCCTGAACATGCACCATTACTCACCAACCACAACACACACACAAACACTCGCCAGGAACGGGGGGAAGGAAGCAAGGGGGCAGGGAGAAGGTTAGGTGCATGGGCCATAACCAAGGAAACGTATCGGAGGGAGGGCATACGCCCGTTCTTCCGCGGGCTGGGCGTGTGCAGCGTCAGGGCGTTTATCGTAAACGCCGTGCAGTGGGCCGTGTACGAGTGGATCATGGCTGAGCTTGGGCAGGGTCGTATTACTCGGACCGGTGCTGTCGAGACGGCTTTATAGATATAGACTACAGATATCAGCTAATTATGGATGATGGCGCGCGGTCGGAGTTGTACGACAACATCCCGATCAGGCCCCATGGCAGCCGCGCTCGGCGTGTTCGTGTCCACCTGCGGCATCCTCCTCTTTTCCTCCCCAACCACTTCCAACTCGAACCTCCACAGCGTCTCGGCGATAAACATGTAAATCTCCCTCTGCGCAAACAGCCGTCCAGGGCAGTAGGTGTGTCCGCCTCCGAACGGCGCGTACCCCTTTGTCCGCTGCAGGTTTTTATTCTCGAGGAACCGGTCGGGATTGAACTCGGCCGCGTCGGCCCCGAATATGCCCTGGTCCAGATGGAACTGCCGAAACGGCGCCACGAGCTGGTCGCCGACGCGTATCTGCTTGCCGCCGACGGTGCACGGCGCGACGGCCTCGCGGACGGCCGAGGTAGCGTTGTACAGCCTCAGGGCCTCGTACCAGATGGCGTCCAGGTGCGGGCACGCGCGCAGCAGGACGTCCAGGTCTGGTCTGGACTCTTCTTCTTCTTCCCCTTTAGATTCAGGGGAGGGAGGAGAGTAGGCGGCGGATATCTCGGCGCGGACGGCGGCCAGGTACGCGGGAGGGCCGTGCAGCAGGTGGGCGAGGATCCAAAAGGCGATCTTGTGGGCGTTGTTATTTATCCTAGCACATACCACATACCGCCGTCAGTAGTTGTATTAATTATCGTTCCGGCAGGGGATGTTTTGTCTCACGCCCAGATGATAATCATCACGATGCCCGCGACGTCCCTCTCCGCGACCCCTAGATATCCCAGCTCTTGGATCATGGTCTTGAACAACCACTCCAGGCCGTCTCCCTCTTCCTGTCTCTCGCTTTCCGGGACGGCGGTAATGGCAGAGATGTACGCAACGAGCCCGTCCATGGCCCTGTCCTTGGCCGCGTGCGACCCGCGCGCCAGGAACGGCGGCAGCCGCTAAAAGATCTTCCAGCTCTCCTCCTCAAAGGCCTGGTAGTCTGCGAGGAAATCCGGCGCCACGCGTTGCAGTCCCCGCCCGAAGAACGCCAGCGTGCTGCAGTGCGATACCGTGTACCGGCAGAACAGCCTCAAAGAGACCGAGACCGAAACCGTCCCCGACGACGGGAGAAGGTAGACAGTGTTGCGGGACACGGCGTCCCAGGCCAGCGACCCCCCCAGGTGCGCGCGGTACCTGCGCTGCAGCCTCGCCAGCGCCTCGGGCGCCAGCAGCTGCGCCCTGAACCAGTCCCGCTCGAGGTTCATGTAGCCCTCGTTCCGCGGGTTCTCGCGGATCAGCAGCGCCTTCGCCCGCGTCTCCTCGTCCGGGATGAGCGCCCGCGGATCCGCAAAGACCCTGCGCAACCCCCCCCGGCTGATGCCGAAGGGGTCGAACGACAGCGCCGCTTCGGTGTTCTTCCAGACCGCCGCCACGTCCGCCACGTCCCGCAGGACGACGGCGCGGCGGCCGGCGACGCACAGGGCGAACGGCTGGCTGCTGCCGAAGTAGGCGTAGCCGCTGTTGATGAGCGTCTCGGGGTTGCGGACGAATTGCCACGTGTGGCCTACACAAGGTCAGTGAGTCACGGGCGGGTGGGAGATGGGGGGCGGGTGGGTGGGAGATGATTTTTTTTTTGGGGGGGGGGATTACCAATGAATGGTATCCAGTACGGCAGCACCTTGGGTTCGTCCGGCCGGAGCAGCAAAGGGACTAGAGTAAACCGCCACAGCCGCCACGACAGCCAGACTACTGAGACAACAATGAGAACGATGGTGATGCTGACGGGGAACGGGTTCCAGGTCCATACGTTATGAAGGTACAATGAATCGGTGAGCATCTTTGCCAATTGTCAAATGAGAATAATTACCTACGGAGTAATTATTTACCTTGTAAGATAAAAGAAGAGATGATTTTACAGAGAAGCGATCGGTAGGTATGATAATAGGGTGGAAACGTGTGGGTATAATACACAGTTCAAGCGTCAACGGTCTAATCACCACACACACACACACACACATGAGATGATTAATAACTATACTGAGAGCTGTTCTGTGCCGTGTGCCCCGTTCCATGGCCAGGGGGCATGAATGAGAATGCAAGTGTTCTATCTGGGCCGAACTGTAGCATGTAGGATTGCGTTTCTGCCTGGTGTTAGTTCCCGGAATCTCTTTCATAGTGCTTACATGCATATGTGGGGTGTGCGTGCTCTAGGGGAGGGGGGGGGGGGGGGGGGGGACAAGTTGACGGTCAAACAAAAACCAAAACCATGGATTTTGCAACGTAGTAAAAAAACCCACCGGTCATGTAAATTTAACAATGTATGAAATGAAACCCCC
>MU853868.1:0-121285 GCA_033297225.1 Diplogelasinospora grovesii | reverse complement strand
AGCAGTGGATCTGGCCAACAGGAAGCCATGGAAGCCATGGAAGCCATGGAAGCCACTGAAGTCATGGAATGGGCGCTCAGCGCAGGAGATAGGGAACGCCCGGGAGCTAGAGAAGTCTAATTGGCCGGTTGGCCCGAAGGCCCACAAATGTGGATGAATGATGATCCGTTGAGAGAACGGCTGTTCCGAAGCTCCCTCCCATATAGACTGCGCAGGCCAGCAATTAGCCAGCCAGAAGACAAAACACAAGCAAGACACTACTTTTGACCTCAATTGAACGTGTGCAAGTAAGCCGTGACTTCCAACACCTTTTTGCACTCCAGTGACCCACCCTTACGCGCACCCGTGTTGCAACCAATCATCTTCCGCTGACAGCCATAACAGCCACAGCAGCCACCAGTTAATTAGCACTGAATGTGCGACCTAAGCCGCGACCTTTACAGTATGCGCCACGCGGTAATTAACAGACTTAACATTTAATGCTTCTTGCACTAAGATTGCGGTTAAGTTTCAGACTAGGAATGAGACCTTATTATGACTATAACAGGTTTAACTGCTGTAGCTGTTAGCAGAAGATAATTAGTTGTAAAACATCGAAGTGGGAAAGGTTTACGGAAGTGGTTAGATGTGCTAATAAGTGGGTTAGAAGAGTGTAAAAAGGGCTCCCGATTAAGAAATGATATCCCTACGCACATTGTTTTTAATAAGCCGTAAAGATACTAGTGTCGGGGCACCCTTAAAAAACGGTAATCTACGTTAGGAATTATATTTTAGTTTATTTTAAGATAGCTTATTATACCTTACTTAATGTGTAAAGCTTGCATAATATAGTATTTCTTTACTTTGTTACATAACTTAAAAAGATTGTTATCATTAAAACTAAATGTATTTATGTTTAAGATATAAACTAATAAATCCCTTCCATCATTACATCACTAACTTTAAATAATATCATTAACTTAACTATATACACTATTCATATCTATCTTAAAATTACTTCGGTTTAAATACTTTATAAATAGCCACACTATGTCTGTTACACGTCTCTTAATACTGACCCTCGCTTTCTTAGTAGCTTCTACAGTTACGTAGCTCC
The DNA here is from genome assembly GCA_033297225.1 of Diplogelasinospora grovesii. NCBI lineage: Eukaryota > Fungi > Ascomycota > Sordariomycetes > Sordariales > Diplogelasinosporaceae > Diplogelasinospora > Diplogelasinospora grovesii. Next base: position 120,189 of record MU853868.1, on the reverse strand, counting down.
GAGTAAATGTTACCGCGATTGGTGCGTGAAACGGGATCTTAACCCTGGAGTGCTAAGAGGTAAATTCTCCTTTTTATTAGACTGTGATCTTAAGAGAATATTTAGCGACTAATATATAGATGTGTTATAAGAGTTACTTTGTCTTTAGATTTAGTAGCTTAAACCATGATTCAGGGCGGAGCATTTCTGATAGTGGTACTATCTCCTTAAAAGAGTTAAAAATGTTTAAAGCTCCGCTTTACGCTAAATCATAAGTCTCACCTTAATCCACACATATTTCTTTCCTATTTATTATGTATAAAGAGATAAATGCTCATCTATATTATAGACTTTATTTAGATTAAATAAATAATAAATATTTTTACTATCGTTTTAATACTCCTTAAACCTTAACCGCCTTATAAAGACATAGTAAATCGTGAAGTCCTATTGGAAGTATGGCTCATAGCGCATCAATGGAACAATCTTCTTAGGTCCTATAATCTTGGTCTTCTTGTTGATTAATCTACTGCAACTGTGATTGGGAGGCTAGTAGTACTAGAATACTGTTAAGGAACTCCGATGGACTTTCCCACTGCTTGTAAGCGCTCCGTAGGCTAGGCCTAATTGGCCTTAGTTTAACGGAGTGCTCCCTGATTATAGGTCACATGATCTAACACGTGCCAGGGTTCTGCTTTCCATGCGTTCCATCTTAATGAGAGTTCAAAATAAGCTATTATTATGAAGCTCTCTTAAGCCGGTGTTATTTGGGCTTTATATAAAAGTTATCCCGACGCCGTAATCATCCTCTTAATAACTTACTTAAGTAAACATTAGGCTAAAGGCGCATTTACTGTTTTTAATACTATTATTTCGCATGTTAAGAAGATAATAAGGGAGTAATAATAGCCTGAGGAGATCCGAAATGCTATAAGTAAGCTCCGAGAGGAAAGAACGATAAGTAGCGAATTTGAAGAACTTTATAAGAAGCTCTTACAGCGCTAAGGGATAGGTAACTCCGGTGGGCAAGCATTAATAGCCGCTGCTTAAACTAACCTTATCGGAGTTTAACTCTTAAGTATAAAGTAAATAGCTCCTTTAATGCCGTCTCTTAACGCTAAGGGTAAGAACTAAGTTCTTAAGAGATTATAGTTTCCTACGCACGAACATGTAGTAACGCTTAACCCTTATTATTTAAGAAAGGAAAATCGAGGTAAATAATACTTAAACTTATTTAAAATAATGTTAACACTTTATTAATAAAGATAAAACATATATATATAAATTCACACGCTAACTGCATAGAAACGTAGCTGTATAAGCCATTTAAATTAGCTATAATAAATAGCCAACTTTATAAATAGGAAAGAAGTTGGGGTTTATAAACGATAAGGTGTTTATTTACTTTATTTCCGAGAGATAATATATAAGATGTCTCTTTTACTATTTAAGTAAGGAACGAAGATGGGTATAAATTAAATAGCTTCTTCGGGTGTAAACTTAAAGTCTCCTCTTAAACTTAAAAGTATACGTTAACGGTTTTAATATAAACTGTATACTTTATAAGTACTTTTACTGCTTAATATTTAGTCATAAGGCTTTAGTTATCGATGTGCATTACGTAGTGATTTTGCTCCTTATAGTAGATCGAGAGGTAATATCCTTTAAACTATATTGTTTTATTCGAGGTAATCGCGGTAAACATATAAGTAAGTTCCTTAAGCCTTCCTATAAGAGCGTCGTCGCTAGTTTAAACATAATAAAGCGCGTATTAGTAACTGTATAAATAGATTGAAAATTTTAATTTCCTTAACCGCTATAATTATGCCTTAAAGGGATGGAGCGAGGAACTCTCGTGTTCTTAGTAAGAAAAGGAGATGGTCGTGGTAAACCGTAAAATCTTTATGACCTTTTAATATGAGATAAGGAGTTTTAATAATGTTACTGTGGACTGTAACGCGAATAAGAAGCTATCTTTATCGGGTTGCGTACGTAAGAGTTACCGATAGTTACTATTAAAAACATAATTTTATAGTGATAAGCGGGGTTAGCGGGGTTAGCGGGGCTGTGATTCCATTAAATGCTTAATTAAAAATCTAACTTATACGTTTAATTAAGCATTAACGTCCTTGAGTGAGAAGAGATACCGATATGTAATTATTACAGATTAACGCACCTCTTTTAAGGTATATTTAATGGGTAAGAGTGTGGCTATTTGGAAAAAGCTTCGCTTAAGAAGTTCCCGGAGTCGGATGTCATCGGGCACCTGTCCCCGCGAGAATTCTCGCAGCGCAGGCACTTAGGCACGTGCACAGTAATATTATTTAGTAACTAAGCACCGGAGAGTAAAACCTAGTGGAGTCGAGCGTGGCGCTATAAAGATGGCCGAAAGAGTCTAGCTGGGCAATATAATAGATTAAAACGCAACACTACCTCCACCGCGAGTAAGCACTCGTCACTAGTGGATAATTCGAATTCCTAAAACGAAACATTTATTACATGTAGCTTTAAGGGATAAACTAATATAATCGTAAGCAACGAATTTTTAAAAACTAAAATCTTATCCTTACACCTAGCTTTGATGAACTAAAAGGCGAACCAAGGTTGTATTCGACTGGGTCAGCGTTCCAGAGAACATATAAGGCAGACAGGCAGACTGAGTAGCTAAAGCGCCCACTTGCCATCAAAGCCATCGCAGACAGTATGTACTTCCGCTTGGGTGGAGTGCCTGAGTGAATTACCTACCCTGTAGGTGACTGCTCTCACTCGCCCATTATTATAAAATTTGACTCTAACGGAACTTTAGCAAAAGTCTTGTATTTTCGGTAGTTCACAATGGATGTCGCCGCTGCGTTGCAGGCATTGCGTGAAGTGCGGGCAATTCTCCTCGAGGGGACAGCAAAGCTCCATGACATCGACTCGAGACTCGACTCCGAAGGGCACGAGGCTAATGTCAGGGACGATGTGAATCAGTTAAAGAGGATAATCCAGCGGTCTTTGACTCGAATAGAAGAGGCGATATCTTCCAGCGCCCCTCGGACCGAAGCAGATACGCAACCTGTGCCCGCTGTCTCCGTTAGAGACCGAGTCACAGAGGCTGGCTGGAGACCCTCTAACGGCGCTTCCCCGTCAGCATTGGAGCTTGAGAAGAGCCAAGCTCCCCCTCGGCGGACATCTCTCCCTCAGCAGACATCTCTTACCAAAAGAACCCGAAGCAGTTTGCAAGTCAGGCCGAACAGCACATCTCTCCCTCAGCAGACATCTCTCCCTCAGCAGACATCTCTCCCTCAGCAGACATCTCTCCCTCAGCAGACATCTCTCCCTCAGCAGACATCTCTCCCTCAGCAGACATCTCTGGCCAAAAGAACCCGAACCGGATCGCAATTTATGACACCAGCCAACGAACTTGAAGAGATGAAGGCACAAGTCAGAAAGGTCGACCAGCTGTGTAGTATTCCGCGGTATAATATGGAGCATCCTCCTAGCCCAGAGGCCTTGAAGCTGGCAGCAGCGATCCGGAGCAGACCGATGATCGAACAGTTTTGCTCGCTTGTCCGCGCGAGGAGGAGACCGGATACTGATAACTCGCGATTTAATCTTTCTGATGATCCGATAGTCCGTATGACGAAGCGTCTCCAAGAAATCCGCAGGTCCGGAGATGATCAGTTCTTCTACCGGTTGTCCCAGCTCCGTCTCGCAGAAGATATTGAGAGGATAAAGCAGGGCAGGATAAAGATCGACCCAGGAGACATGGATAAGGTTCTGAGAGATACCGGACTGAGCCGCAGTCAATACGACTACCACAGTAAAGAAGGGAGGAAGTGGAAGAAGCTGTGTGGCTTTAACGAGGGCCTGTTGTGTTTCTTTCCTCTTGCCGGGAACTCCTTCGGGATAACCTTAAAGAGCTACACTTATGTGAAGGACGACGTTGAAGTTTTCCACGAACTTCTGAAGGACGACTTTATACGGTCAATCTGCAAGGCTGGAAAGGCCTTTGGGGATTCCCTCGCAGGCACAGACATTGAGTACTTGTGGGAAGGCAAGCATGTTCTCTGGGACACACTCACAGAAGAGGACATACTCTTATTGTTACGACCCTTCCCATCAGTTTCTGAAAACGTTTACCGTCGGGACGATTTTCCACACTGGCCTCGACCGACGGGCTGGCCAGATGGCTGGCCATGGCCAGCTAATCCGACTTTAATACCGGTCACTGAAAGACACTGCGAACTCTGCGAAGAGGAGTCCTGCGATTGTGTATACGTGAAGTTTCCCAGACGTACACCACGCATCAAGGAGTATCCCGACAAAGGACGCGGCCTTCAAGCAGTCGCGAGCAGCCCTGGACAAAAGGCCTACAACAGGGGCGACGACCTCATCGGATATCTGACCGGTAAGATAGTGCCTGTCGGCACATACGATGGTAAGTGGGCCATAAGGTTTACCATCCCCATCGGCGATGAGCCAGAAGTCTGTCAGATTTATTGCGCCGACGTTGGGAACTGTTTTCGGCTGCTGAATCATTGTTGTAAGCCGTTGGCATGTTTGAAGCAAATGATCGTGTCTGGTCGATGCATAACGGCCGTCGAAGCTGTAACAGACATATACGATGGCACAGAAATAACGGTTTCTTATTCTCAGGGCTGGGCGAGGAACAGGAAATGTTTCTGTGAGGCATGCATTCCACGCACGGCCAACTAGAACCTCAACACCTACATAGTGGCCGTACGCATGGAGCGGACGGTTTGGGCAAGGGCAGACTGTTATTATAGTTCCTTTTTAATTTTAATGGCAAGGTTGTGTCTCAAATGGCCTGGTCGACGCGCGAGTGAGAATGGGAACGAAGAGAAAGAGCCGGTGAGGGGAGGGTGGTTGGATGTAAAATCGAAGCATTGAGATTGTCCACAGATCTTGCGCTTTTTCTTGGCAGCTGACAAAAGCAACTCCTTCTCACCAAATCGTCATAAAGCACTATGGATTTATGTCTTATTATACAACTGACAACTCGGCAAGCGTCCTGCAATCCGCCGCCTTACACGCGACCGCCTAGCCCTTACTCATCTACACTATTCCGTCCAATTGTCCCTGTCCGTGGAATCCTTGGCCACCTCAACCGTTACATCCGTTACGCTCCGTGGAGGGTATATTGTAGGATGTTTCTGCCACCACCATTCCCATAAAACGTACTCCAAAATGACGACGATGCAAGACAAACACTGAGCCAAATGCAGCCATTCCCCCTCAAGCCCTGCGGCCACAGTCGGCAATATCGATGCTAATAGGTTGACAGCTAGCCAGCTAGCAAACCTCTTCTTTAAACGGCCTCGGACTGACGGATGGAACGAGAAGTAGGAAGCAACGGGAAGAATGGCGACGATAACATGGAGCGTGACTGGCGCAGCCCATAGGAACTCAGGACCATGCTGTGTAAATTGCCAAACCCCCAGGCCAATGTGAGCAAGGTGAAGCAGTATTCCGACTCCAAAGAGAGCGGGTATCCATGTCGGCCATATAACACGGAGTGTACTGTAGATAGGCCATACGACCACGATAACCTTAAAAGTGTGTTAGTCGTATTCGGGGATGAGAGAGAACTTAAATACCTTAAAAATTTCAACGGACAAGAGGGACGCGGCTTTCAAGCTAAAGAATAACTTTAGCGCATGCGCGAGATGACCATCTTTAGCGACACTGAGAAGAACCGTAAGGGCGATTCCAGCGAGCCCGAAAAAAATCCAGCAGCCGAACAAAAGCTAACGGCCGCGCGGCTGCAGCGGCCGTATCGGTGTGCCTTAAAACACCCACCGGAAGATTAACCATATCGGCTCCCGGCAGAGGTAAAGCTGTAAGGCTGAGGGTATTGTAAATGCAGCAGCCGCCTAAGCTAGTTGATAGCTAGTGATGTCGTCTTGCATTTCGATAAACGAGTGACAGCGTAGGGGAGTCGAGGTAAGGTAAGGCAGGTAAGGCAACCATCGTGGCTTGCAGGAAAAGTGTAGATTGAGCGAGCTTATGTGTTAAGCCGTTAGATATATATACGCTAAACTGGATCACGAACCGGCCGGCCTACCTTAAATTATATTATTCAGGATCTATAGCTCTGCTATAAAAAAGAAATGTTCGTTAGCATTCAGCTGTCCTGGTTCCCGTTCACGAAAGTTTTAAACGTGAACTTAAGCATAGGGGTTGCCGGAGCATTGGGCGGGCTGGGGCAAAAAGCATTCGATTTTGTGGACAACATGGAGAATGGTGGACGTCGTGAGGGAGAGGGAGGCAGAATATAGGAAAGCGCGTGAACGAACCGTCAAAGCCGGAGCGGGACTCCTGTCTCTCTGGGTCCAGCTCCCATATGGGGAGGCTAAGTAGAAGAAGGGGCAATCCTAGAAGCGTAGAGCAATAGCGACTCGGACGCGAGAATGAACAGACAACTGGATTGTGGGTGCAGGACCAGGTGGCTTGCCGGGGCGAAAGGGCATTTGAATCCTTAGATCTGGGCTGGGAATGAGTGCAACGACCATGCGCATGGGCAGGAGGAGCACCGAATGTGAACCCCCGGTATAAGTGCAAGCCACACGCGTCGCTTCTTTAGAGGGAGACAAACTAAGCGCGCTATACCGAATTGAATTGCGGGCAATTGCCCGCAATTCAATTCGGTTAGCGTCACGAATGTCCGTGCGCCTCGTTCATGTCCCCGGGATGAAAGATGTTAGGCTGTACGAGCCCGCTAATGTGCTCTGGCAACGACCCCTGGCTATTGAGCTCGCGGGCCTCTAGCTGCTTCGCATCATACGCCTTATAACGATCTTCCGCTTGCTGTGGCGTTGAGACCGCTAATGCGGATGCGCGGGTGATGGGGAAGGGTGCTCGTGTGATACAAGAGGCGGCCATTAGAAATTTATACATTACTTACTAATTAAGAGCACCTAGTGGTTTCTTTCTGTAAAGTAGTCTGCGTCGAATTCTCCTCTCCTTCCCGCCTTAACTTCTAAGGACCTCGCGTCGAGCATATATTCGGTGGAGAGGTTCATGCCTAAGCACGGCCTGCAACCTTTCCGATATCATGGCGTTCAGCTGTGACTGTGGCAAAATTTACACGAGAGCCGATTCCCTCCGAAGACACTAACTGAATCGTACGACAATTTGCTCTTCTCATCCTAACTTCGATTATTCTAACCAGCTGGCCCAGATGCCCCTAAGCAAATATTCACGTGCGACGTCGCCGGCTGCGAGCAAAATTTTATCCGCGCAGACCTGCTTGCCCGTCACAGGGAGCGTCACTCCGCTTCTTCATATAAGCCCAGGAACACGCTCCCGAGCTTCAGCACGCCGAAGGACTCCCCCCCGGGTTCCAGCAGCGCCGTTGTCTCACACGGCACATCACCCGCTAGCCCGCCGCCGTTCTATATAACGACGCGGTATCCGAATTACATGGAGGAGCTCGGTAAGCTGACCCCCTTGTCCCCTAATGGAACCTTGTTCATCCTAAGTGAGACAGAAAAGGAGCATGCCGAAGCCGAAGGAGGTGACATTTTCGTCGTCTCAACCGCCGACGACGTTAAAAAGGCACTTTAGAGCCGACTTAAATCGAATGCTCCTGACGGATGGTTGTTAACCGAGAAGCCGAGGAAGAAGGTTAAAAGATCTTACCTTAGTTACAATAAATCCCATGTGACATGCGGTAAGCTAACCCTTTCCCTCGCCGGTGATCTTCATAGGAGATGATGCAAAGGGAGAGAACTTTGTCGTTTGTTAGTTACCAGCTGTGTCCTTGCATCATAGCTAGGAAGAAAGGATCCTGGTTGATCTAAGAGTCTCTTGCTAATATGGTCATTAGGTGATGAGCGACCATGCAAATCATGTATCAACCGCGACATTAACTGCCAGGATGCCAGCGCGGCACCAGCTCGACCCCATGGCCATCCACATCCGTCAAACCCGGGCTCTGAGGCCTTTGGAAGCCAGCAATACCCGGTGCCTCCCTCGTTCCAGATATCCGGCATTTCCCAGCTGAGCGGGATGACGGTCCCGCAAGTCTCCCCGATGGTCAACATGTTCGACTCCTACCAGGGCCTACATGGAGCCACGGAGTTCGGTATGCTTGGCCACGGAGCGGCCTGCTGCGTCCAGCAGGAGCTAGCACCAGCTTCTAACGAGGAAGGCTTATCACCTCCTTAAGCGCCTCTTCCCGAAGGCAGAGAAGTCTATCCAATAGCTTTATCGGCAAATAGGGGAACGGCTGGCGGTGTCTCCGACTAAGGACTACCGCCACTACATTAAGGCAATAGCTCTAAGGTAGGCGATGGAATGCTTCTGGTATGCAATTTGGCATTTAGGGCTGACTCGCGGTCACAGCGGCCACGCGGAACGCCTCGACCCAGGAAGCCTAAAAGAAAAGGGGTAATCCTCCTATATGAATGCAAATGGTCTGGTTGTGGGAAGGCGTACGGCATACTTAGCAAATTGAACGAGCATATAGCAATAGAATCGTATGGCACAGAGCGATTATTTTCAGGTGAACATAAGCGTAAACACAGCAAGACATAATTAACGGCCACTGATTCTTGCCCGCAGAATCCAGTCTACCGTGCTTTAGGTTCACTTAAGAGCAAATTTAGTTCTTAAAGACTAAGTTTACCCACGAAAAATACCTTAAACCTGCAGCCACAGAGCAATTTTCGTAAGAGACTAGGTTAACCCCCGAACAAGTAAGGGTGTAGTTTATTAACCAGTAGGTCATTCGGGATATAGAACATCTTAAAGCACAGCAGTAAGTTGCTAACGATGGACTTTAGGCGGTTTAAGAATAAACGGAAAGCCCTCGAGGCGAGCGGCCGAGACGCACTTTATGGAGAAGGAGCGGAAGAGCTAAATGGTTAGCAAGAATTGCGAGGCAAAACTAAACGACGTAAGGCTTATATATATATATTATACAATTTAATGCATTTATCTTAGCGTGTATAGTTTATAAATTACCTACCTATCTCTCCCCGGGCAGTCGGACTTCGAGCATCATTCCTTAAACTGTTAACCACTAAGTGGCGAACGACACACCTTACCACCCTGCAGTGTCCAGGTGGTCACTAAGTGCGTGTACGAGGGTATGGACGGATAAATGTGATTAGGCTCGAGAGAAGACTGGGCTCGAGAGAAGACTGGGCTCGAGAAGAAGACTGCTGCTTTTAAAAGGGTGAAGTTTAAGGCTGTTATATCTCGGAGCACATTTCTTAAGACAGGCACTAATTCCGAATTTTCATTTAAACCAGCGGAACTTCACGACATGAGGCACCTCCCGAGCTGGGTCTTTACGCGGTTAATAAAGCATATAAGGACTCTCGATAGCTAAGGCATAATTATAAACGTCGAATAGACGCGTGTCGGCCTCGTAAAGAAGACTAAACGCCGTTTGTTCCACGGCCCAGATAGAGACGCGGATAGTGCAGGTACCGTTAACGCGGAACAAGGTAGGCTGCTTAGAAGGGATTAAGCAACGAAGTGACAGATAGACGTGGAGCCGGAAGGACCACAGGGTCTCGAGAAGAGCTGAAGTCACGGGTTTAGCAGCCTTTAACCTCCCCGTCTGTTCCCCCGTAAGTGGGTGACGGTTAAGTAACCGGTAACCATTAACAATTACCAGTTGCTGTTGGCTGGTCTATTTTGTCACCCACTTACCCCGTCTGTGCGTGATGGATAGAGAAGGCTCTCGGCCGCGGGCACGGCTCATACGCCGCTGGCTGCAACAAGCACCTGGTCATTAGCGGAGACTCGGCTGTCGCTAAACATACATCGGTCCGAGCAATCAAGTCCCAGAGTCCTCGGGAGAGGGAAAGTCCGCGGAGTCCGCGGAGCAAAAAAGTCGAGCAAGGTAATTTTGGACACCCAGGAATTCGCCCTTTCAAGAATAGCGGCGAAGACGTGGGGGCCAAGCTTGATCAGGGCAAGGGAGGTCTACACGAAGTGTATCCGTAGTGCTATAGCTTACGGGGCCTCAAGCTACCACATACCCACCCCAATAGGGGGCAAGCCAAAGGGGATCGCAGCTAGCCTATCTAAGGCCCAAAACCGAAGCCTAAGGATCGTGGCCGGGGCATATAAAGCTACCCCTATTCGGAGCCTAGAGACGGAAACGTGGGTCCCACCGCTAGACAGTAGTGGGCAAGAAAGGTAGTCAATTGCTATGGATGAAGTCCTCTGAGGAAGGAAAGAAAAGAAGGATTGGAAGCCTGAATATGGCTTCAATATATATACATGTTGTGAGCCGAGGAATGGAAGTAAACCGAGGAAAACAGGTGACTGGAACCGAGGCACCGAGGTTGTATGCTCCTGGCGATACCCCTGAACTAAACCTCGAAAGGTTGACAAGTCCGACAGTTAGACCTCCATCTAAACAAGAGACTAGCGGACTTTGAAGCCCGCATCCACAGCACAACAGACAACCAAAAGACCCCAGCCTCAACTATCATTCAACAGGCTTGTAATAAGCTAGCCCAGAGGTTCCAACGGCGGAGACGTAGACTCAGCCGTAGGCCCAACCCACGGTCACAGGAGCTAACGCTCACAGAAAGGGCTGCTATAACTATAGCTGCGTGGGCCACCCAGGGACCTACAACCGAAGAAGCTCTAGAAGTGGCATGGGAGGACCGCTGGCGCAAGGACTATAGCGAAAGGATGCTCCCCCCTGAAAGAGGCCCCCCGAGGGCAGCCCAGCCAGCTGACGAGAACCCCCGTTTCACCAACGCCACCCTTAAGGCACACACGAACCTCACAAAGTCTCAGAGCTCCCTGCTGATCCAGGCCCGAACGGGAGTGATAGGGCTTAAGGACTTCTTATTCAGGGCAAAGGCTCCAGAGGTTATTACCCCATACTGTAGCTGTGGCACAGGCAGGGAGACAGTGGAACACCTTGTGGTATGGTGTCCAAACCCACCGAAGCCTAGAACGTGGAGGACAACGTCGATTCAGTCAAGGAGGGACCTTTATTGGGCCCTCCGAGGAGGAAACAACGCTAAGGGAATGAGGCTGGCAAAGGCTGTAATAAACTGGTTATTAGGCTCAGGCAGGCTCTCAGAGTATAGCCTAGCGAGGAAGCTAGAGCTGGACTCGGTTTAATAAGCCTTGCTTGCCTAATCCATTACAGACCTCTCAGTAGTTAAAGGATCTAAGGACCAGTGGCCAAATTGTAGATATAGGTTTTTCACCCGGCCATTATGGCACGGTTTTCCTATGTACTTAGCAGAAGAAGGTCCGGCACGCCTAAGGGCATAGCGGAGTAAGAAGAATAATAATAATTTTGGACAAAATATTGTTGCGTTGTATCAGAGGGGTGTCTGTAACATACACTAGCAAGAGCCTTATGCAGGCGCCCTTCTCTACCTAAGGACGCCGCAAGTGCCCACTCTGGGCAAGTGTCACCAAATCAAATTCTCTCCGCCTCCAATGAATCCTGCAGCAATCCCCACGGCGGTGGCACCAGCTCAGCAGTGATTGGCGCTGCACGGCGCGTTCCCTTTTACCAGGATACGTAGATGGATTTGCTGGCAGCCCACAACCCAGGCTGGGACGGACACTTTCTGGTGTGGGAAGGGCGAGGGGTGGGTATTGCTATGTGTTGTATCATGTGGCAAACCTAGGCCCAGGTAACCCTCTAGTAGTGAGCGGCAGTGGAAGCTGGAGGACAACGGTGCGGTGAGGCAGGAATACGTGTGAGCTCAGATACGGCATCAATGGGTGCTCTGCGTGCTGTCGGCTTCCGCTGGATAGTGTACTTCCGCTGTTGGGCCTAAAATCAGTGGCCTGTGTTGATCCCTCCTTCTCGACTGCCTGAAATTCCTCGAATTCCTGGACTGCCAGATGGCCTGCCCTCAGCTGACGACGTCTGATACACAATGACTCGTATTTGCTCAGTGGTCGCCTTGGTGGTCCGCCAATGAGCTGCGCGCCGGCTTAACGATGGCGTTTCTTGTATGACGTGCGGGCAGCGCTGGGCGGGAGCAGGTATGGGGGTTGCACAGTTTCCCTTCCATACCCTGGCAGCCGGTGCACTAACGACGCCTTCAGCCCGTCACACAGCGCCAAGATGCCAATGCAACCGGCTGAGCCACACTCCCTGTCGCCGGTCGGACGCCTTTAGGATCCCTGTCTCGGACGCCTTTTTGGCTTCGAGGCGAGCCACGGGCGAACCATTGTGCGAACCACCACACTACCAGGCAGCGCTTCAGGTTCAGTGTCCCTATCCGCATATCACATATACATATTTCCCGAATAAGCCCCTATATAGAATTCTAATCTCACCACTATCACCATTACTCCTAGTCCTTTGAATTAAACGATCATAGCGGAAAATTTCGAACGGTCGTGGAATAACCATCTCCGGCAAGCTTCCCGATCTAGCGCAGCGCAGAGATTTTTATGTCCGCTCTGCAACCGCGAGGTTCAAAACGCCAGCGATCTCGCTATCTACCAGCGCCATGTACAAACGTACCACGAAACAGAGCTTTCCTAAACGAGAGACGACGAAAGAGTCTTATGGATCCGGAACTTATGGAGGCGTGCAACTTAAACAGTAAATAACAGGTCTGTTCCCCCCACACTCTCTTTCTAGTTTGCTTAGCAGCCTTATTAGATTCCCCCTGCATCAGGTGACTAACCCTTTGCAGGAGCGGCACTCCCGCCGCCGCCTCCAATTGGCAAAGCAGCTTAAGCTTATAGGAAGCTTAAGGTGACTCGGATTCAGTGCGGACGCAGGCATCTAGCATAAAAGGCTTTAGAGACGAGTTTAGCCCGGTGAAAGTGAAACAGGAACCCGAAGACCCCCCCGCTCAACCATCACCCAAGCCGTTAAAAGCCCGGGCCGAGGTAGCCACGCCTTAAACGCTTCCTGCAGCTAATGACACCCGGGCTGAATTTGCCCGCAACCGCTTAAAGCAAAAGGGGCAGCTATGGAACCCGAATTACGACGCCACTAAGAGCAACGTTAAGCTATATAATAGCTCCAACGTAGCCACCAGACACCGCCTGCAAGTCACGTCGCCCTCACACATTAAAGCTCTCCTCTAACAGAATCGCGGGGGACCGAACCATTAATAACGCCCGGAACTGCCGAGCTAGCTAGCAGTCCCTTAGGAAGAGGAGAAATAGGAGCTTCTTAAGCAGCTTGAAACCAGGCCGATCTCGCTTAAGCAGCTGGTAAACGAGGTTAAGGGAATTTATGCCGGCCTCGTTATAATTAAGACTAAATGCGTCGATATAGACTTAAATTATAGCTCCTCCGTTAACCCTTACGGCCGAATGACTGCCGAGCAATGGCAAGCCCTAATCGGCCTGCATCGGACACTGCTCCACGAGCACTATAATTTCTTTCTAGCCTCGTAGCATCCCTCCGCCACGCCACAATTACGAAGACTGGCACTTAAGTATACGATGCCTGCTCGCATATAGAGAAACGGCATCCATAACTTCTTAAAGATACTACGACACCGGCTCCCGCACAGCTTCGAGCATATGTTAACCTTTATCTATATAGCTTACTCGATGATAGGCCTGCTGCTTAAAATAGTCCCCGTTTTCGAGGAGATATAGATTGAGTGTTTAAGAGACCTCGCGCGTTATAAGATAGCTATCGAGGACGAATGCCTTCGCGATCGGGAGACCTAAACTACCGTAAGCAGAGGATGGTATAAGAAAGCGTCCGATAAGCAGCTTAGCGTTAGCCGGCTGTACCACCACTTAGCTATTCTCGCGCGGCTATCTGCTATACGGCAACTCTTCCATTACTCGAAATCTCTTTGCGTCGAGATCCCCTTCGAAGCGGGGCGTGATAGTATAATAACGCTCATTAACCCTATTTTAAAGTAGAACTCGAGTTAAGCCTTTATAGTCCCTCTTATAGATCTAACATTCGTTTAATGCCACGGTGTAATGTTTAGTAAGAAGAAGCCCGACATGTTTAATACTGCGATAGCCGAATTTCTAAGCCTGCTTAATAACTGTATTAGCCGTGCGGCTCGGGAATAGCTTAAGCCCGGCTATCTAATCGGTATTATAAACTGTTACGCTATTATTAAGTACGGATTTATAAGAAATTTAATTTAAATGATGATTAAGCCGTAACGTAATACTAACGCTAAAGACCCACCACCAGCAGAGAATAAGGCGGATACGCGCACTTCTTAGGACCTCGCTAATGCTCTCTAGCTTGCTAATAAGACTTATAATATCGTTCTTCGACGATTCGGCGATCCGAACGTGCTTTCTTATTTCCACGTTACCTTGGTTTTTATAAATTACTTAGCCTCTCGGCCCGAGGCGATACCTTATGTGGCGTTAAGCTTCCCTTAAAAGCTCGCTGCTTTAATGCTCAATACCTTGCTTAGCAAGCGTAAACTTAAATAATACCCGCGAATTAAGGGTAAAATCTTCCTTAGGCTTAAGGAGGAGGATGAACTGTAGCCTCGCTTATTACCCGAGGACTAGGCCCTTAAAGGGCTCGTGTAGGCTGCGGACTACTTCCTTAGTGGGTGGTTCTTAAATGATAAGCTTGACGAGGATGAGAGGCATATTAAGATTAGCTCGCACGCTAAGAGGAGAAAGGAGCGCGTTTTATATTTAGGGTGCTAAATCGCCGCTAAGAGTAGCGAATACCTGCGGTACGATTCCTAAGTCCACCAGTTTAATGTCACTCCGCAGTACGACATCGATGTGAACCCGGCGTATATCTCTTAGGCCGATAGCAGTGACTTAGGAGAGCTGCCCGATGCACTAGCAGCTGCCTAAGAGATATACGCCGGGTTCACATCGATGTTAATGCATCCAATTTCATCCGAGTCGTCTTAACGATGGTATTTAGGACTATTTAAGTTTTCGTTAGGATTAGCTTAAGGGGCACCTGGTTCGTTGTCAGTTTAAAAGAGGTTTCAACTTGCCTCGAAAAGCTAATACGTTCGAAGTGCGAGGTATTTAGTTCTAAGCGATATAGGCATTTCATTAAATGGTTTAGGACGCGTAAACGGCATAGGCGGTGTTAAGGGAGTCATTCTTAGTTATTAGCGCGACTCGGAGCCCGAGGACCTAAGGGACAAGCATGCAGTCATAGGCTTCATCGATGTTAGGGATCGTCTTCGGACCAGAATTCAGCCGACTACTCGTGATGGGCGAAACATCGTCCACGAGTATCCTTTACCTCCAGGGCCGGGAGGCAGTTAGGTCACCTTCGAGAAGGTGGCCTTTAACGATCGCCTCGTTAACCTTAACCACAACCAGGTTAAGGAGTTTGTTAAGATCCGAGCGGAGAATATGCGTAAGGACGAGACTCCGGAAGAGAAGGACATGCTCGACGAGGCGGCTATCAAGGAAGCGAAACACTAAGTCGCAACCAATCCCCGCCCGGAGTCTACGGTGCCAGTCGCCATCGCTTACGGCCCTGTGATTCCCGAGCATGCATCGATGCACAACCGTGGCATCATGGCTTCTGTGGGCCCCCCGGGACAGCAGATGCAAAGTACTGCTGGCGGAAGTGCTGGGAGCTCTAACAAGACGCAGTTCCAGGACAACATCCAGAGACTCACAAAGGTCTGGGCCGCGCAGGAGGCCAACAGGCTCAAGGCGTCTGGCGGCACAGAAGATGCCAAGGTCTATATGGGGGTCAAGTATGAGAGGAAGCAGAATGGAGTGTTCCACTTCAAACGCCCAGAGAAACTCCTAACCTAAGCTGGGCTTAGCTCACCAAACAATAAACGCACTAAACGCCTCCTCCAAATGAACAGCATGCGCGAGAAAGACAAAAAAATATTTGAGACTGGCACGGATGGATGGCCATAAAACTCTCAAGCTGCCATCATCCGACTACTTCGCCGCTTTAGCATCCATGCAATGATTCTCTTCCGTTGAGAGTCGTCTCTTGTGTGGACCGGGTCTGATTGGCTCCGGGAGAGCATTTTCTTGGCTTCGTGTTCCCTCAATTCCTTCAGTTTCTCCAACTCAATGGAGTAGAAGCGTTTGACCAGCTTCAAGAAGAGCTCTGCGTTATCTCCTCTCTCGCCATCTCCTCTCTCGCCATCTCCTCTCTCGCCATCTCCTCTCTCGCCATCTGCTTGTTCTGAGACATCGCTGCGTCCTGGATGGCTGCCGTGCTTCTTCGTCGTTGATCGTACTCTCCTGAAGACGCGTCTGGTCCAACCCTCCGTGGCCGGTGCGTGTCCCGTTGACGGCAAGGCTGCATTCCGCTCCGGTATAGTACCATCAGGGGAAACTTGACCTGTGGAAGGGGGGTCGATAGGAACCGTTTTGAGAGCGGCGCAGATCTGTTCATCTCTAGTCAAACCGCTGACTTGTTGTTCGTCGAGGATAATTGTCTGCTGCCCAGCCTCGCTCTCCTCGCTCACAATCGTCAGCCCCTCGGCCTGGAGAGGACCCATCTCGGCCGACAGCGCAGCCGCGAGTTTCCCGGATATACGCCCGCATAGCGCTTCCAACATCTCCACTGCTCGCTCGCTCAGCCGGCCGTTCACGTATGCCACCGTAACGAACCGCGTCCACACTTCGATTACCTGCTTTGCCTGCCTCCAGTCCATCTCAAACCACTCTTTATGCGCCTTCTTACAATCAGCGCACGACTCCAGCACGATTTTCTCCTTGCACAGATTGTTTTGCACGATGGACTCGACGCGGAATGCCCCGACGAATGACTCGGGGCTCTCCCACTGCGGCTTCGTGTGCTTGGCGTAGCAGTTCCCGCTTTGTCTCCTCCGCGCACCGCTGTCTTCTGCTGTGAAGCCGATCTTGACGAGCTTCTCGTTCTTTATGTGCGTCCAGATGTACACTCGTCCTTTCTTGTAGTCCGTCTTTGTGAACTTGGTCTCTATGGCCTTCAACAGCGGCCACTTCTCACTCTTTACCGAGTTGAAGCGCTGCACGCGACCGAGAACTTCGGGTCCATCATCGGGCAATTGAGCAAGGAAGCTGGCGAGCTCTGGCCTTGCCGTCTCGGGCTCCGTTACCGGTTTGCTCGGTCTGCGCGGAGCTGGAGTGGGCGTTTCAGGACGAGACTCGGTGTTAACGGAGGCGACTGAGCGTCTGGAGCTTGGGCGCTCATCAGACGGCGTTAGGCCGGGTGTGGTGATGGCCGTGCTGGCTGGACTAGCTACGCTGAAGATATCTGATTCCTGGCTTGGAGATACAGTCGTGTTGCTGAAGACATCCGAATCTGTGTCCTGCTCGTCCGTGTTCCTCGTGTCTCTGTTTATCTTCTTCTTCGGCGTCTGGGCGACGGGACTCGATGCGGGCGAATTTATACTGCTTTGGTGTGCACTAGAACTCCCTTCAATGGCTGGAGACCTCGGTGGTGGCGTCGCATGGCCGACCCGAGACAAGATCCTTTCCTCCTTCCATTTTTCGAATGCCTTCAAGGCGGCCTCTCGGTGGCGCCGCTTACAGTGACTGTTGTGAATGAATTCTTGAAGTTCCCGATAGAAGCCTTCATCATGAGGAACCTCGCTGAGTACGGCAAAGGATCTCATTCGTTCTGTTGCGACAGCCAGTCCCTCCATCCCCGGGTTGTTTCTGCATCGTTTCTTGCCGGTTTTTTTTTTACTAATGCAATGATGCTCGATAGGGTCACTGAATGCGTCTGGGTGCACATTGACCAGTATCTTCTTGATCTCTTCAAGAACCGGGGAAGGCATTCTTACAACGACTTTCAATCACGGCCGGCTTGGCATACTGAGTGGTCATGAAAGAGCGGAAGAAGAGGGATTCCTGTGGGCGGAGGGGGTTCAATAATCCTCTTACCTGCACAAGCAAGCCATGGTGCAATCCGCGACGGTGTGATTCACTCCGCGGCGGTGCGAATCTGCAACGGTAAGAATGCAGTTGGTTCGACGTGCAGACTCATCACAGCTCCTCATAGGTCAGTTAATTATGCTAAACCTGGCATTCTTGCATCCCTCGGGGCGACCATAAGAAGGAGGCTGGAGGCCGAATTCGAACGGTGCGGCTGGAGTTACCGTATTGTTGTGGTGTCAGGCTTGATAAGCGACTAACACACACTGGGCAGATGTGGGATTATATTTTGCGTCGTGGGTGTAGTGGTCTAACAGTTATTAGCCCGGGAGGTATTTTAAATACCAGTAATTTCCACCGCAGCAGCTTGCACTCACCGGTTTGAATCTCGCCTAGAGTCCGAATGCATCACGTTGCAGGAGGCCCGTGCGAAGAGTTCCAGAGTGACGAGGGGGGATGCTGTACCTAGCGAGAGGCACATGGGCCTACCGAGTGCAGCGCAGCACGCGATGTTACGACAGCGTACCGGGGATAGAGTGCTTATCGCAGTTTCCCAACTTGGGGGGCGTGTTAGACTTGATAAGCGACTAACACACATCAGGCAGGTGTGGATTCGCATTTTGCCTCTGTGGTGTAGTGATCCAAATGTACTATTGTGGATGGCAAACAGGGTAGGCAATCCATTCACGCAACCCACCAAGAGGTCCAGTGGGTGAATGGACGGCCGATCCACCAAAAACCGCAGTGACTGTGTCAATTCAGATATCCAGTGGATTAAATGTCCATATGTAGACCTAAGCAAAGAGCTAAAGAGAGGCTATTTAAGAGCCAAAATATTCCCTATTTGGAAATCGACAAGGGTTTTTCCTAACTTTAGCTCGTCGCTGGCACTGCTGTTGCTGTTTGCACCTAGTGTCGTGTTATCTCCTACTTGTAGGGGCTCCCATGGTAATGCTAATCTGTCTAGGCTGAAGGCGGTTACTGAGTTGTCACACTGCCGTTAGTTGTCATCATGATTTTGTTGCTTATGAAGAAGTTTCAGAGCATCGTCGAAGTAAGCAGGGTATTTCTCTTGCTTGGCAAGGTGTCGTTGCTGTTGTTCTGCTCCAGTGTTGGGGAAAGCTTGTGGTGATGTATCAGCTACCCCTTCTGGGAAGGTTGACAAGGGATTCGGTACCACCTCTGGCAGATCCTTGTCGGAGCGGTGGTCCATTGCTGGAGATCGGGCCTGGAATTGGCCCTCTTGCTTTAGGTAGTTCATTATGATTTCTGGCCCCGAATATTGTATTTGAGGATGTGGAATTGCGGCATTCTGTGGAGAAGCTACAGCTGTGCCTCTGAATCGCGGGGATTACATCTACGACATGTGAAGTTGCGACGAATACCCAGATCATCGGGTGCTACTGATCTAATACTCAAGCTTCAGATACTGTATGGCTGCTTAATATGCCGTCCAACTCCCTCGCAAGGTGCCTGGTGCAACGATGTGTCTCAGGTCTTGGCGTAAGACGGGGTAATTGTTGTGTCCTAGGTCGTGATTTTGTGCCTGTTTTAGATACCACACCTTGGTTGATTTCATGGACAGGGGCATCTCGCTTATCAAAGCATAATATGCGTGTGGGAGCTTATTTGTCCTTGACCGATGAAAGGGCGCGTTTATTTTGTACCATCGGGGATGTCTGGTCGTCGATTTCTTCAATGACCATGTAGGCCTATACTGCAGTAAGATTTAGCGGCTTACCTCCCATCCAATGAATAATATTCATAACAGCCACACTGGACTGCAGCACAGCATATAAGCCCTCGATAATGAACTTTGTGAGGAGCTGGAACAGCAACATGCAGTTTGGATGTCGGACACCAAGCACAGTAAGGCGAAAGCGATGCTATTTTTTGGAAGGTGGTGATTCCTTGATGGTAGATTTCTACAGTTGTCAAGAAGGCATTGCATTGGCTATGGAAGAAGTCCTCTGAAGAAGAAAGGAAAGAGGGACTGGAAGCCTCAATACGGCTTCAATATATACACGCAGTAGTAGTACGGAAGAATGGAAGTAACCGTGGGAACCGGATGACCGGAATCAGGTGACCACCCTGGTGGTGAACACCCTGGTCAGTATCCCACACGGATGACGAAGTCTGACAGTAGAGGCTTCTCCAGCGTCCTGCCGTTTTAATAGGTACATGTATTGAACCAATCGGACCTGTCAAGCAGAGTGTGAAGATATGATACTTGGTTAGTGAAGTTCTCAGAGACCGATGCATCAAGAATCTACCCAGCTACTGAATTCACTGCAGTAATTGGAGGAAC
The DNA here is from genome assembly GCA_033297225.1 of Diplogelasinospora grovesii. NCBI lineage: Eukaryota > Fungi > Ascomycota > Sordariomycetes > Sordariales > Diplogelasinosporaceae > Diplogelasinospora > Diplogelasinospora grovesii. The sequence goes on along the minus strand of MU853868.1, from coordinate 100,130 downwards.
GGGAACTTGCAGGTGCACAAGGCGTGTACTCAAAGCGACGCATTCCATCTAAAACAGGGAAAACTGGTCTCGCAGGGCACTATTATCAGTATTATCGGTGAGGATTACGTCGAGTACCGCGTTCTTACAAAGCCTACCTTCTTTTAGTTCTGATCCCTCAGACTTGGTTATTGGTGGTGTGTTAGTGGAGTTGGGCTTTTGGCGAGGGGTGACTTTATCCCTAACAGCATCACATCAAGTCACTTCACATTTCGGCGAGGATATGTTGTACCATGGGCTTTGCTTTCTTCTACGTCGGGCGTTTGGACTGATATCCGCGGTGCGTTTCTTTCTCCGTCTTGTCTTTACGGGGAGCTACCGGTTTTGGTTCGGTGCGGGCTAGGTTTGGACTGGATGGATAGGTGGTGTTAGCGGTCGGGTCCGGTTGTTTAGGCGTGATCGGCTGGCTTAGGGGGAAGGTATAGACGTGATGATAACCAAAATCGGCGAGGTTTTTTTTTTGGTTATTGCTGGTGGTTCTCTTCTCTTCTTCGCTTTAGTGTATTTGCTTAGGCAAGTTGGTGATGTTGGGACTTTTTTCTCTTTAGACTCAGTACTTGATGCATGGGAGGAGACAAATAACCCCCTCGCCTTCTCATCTCCTCCCGTCCTTTCCTTTAGTTTTCTTTCTGCCGAAGCTGCGCCCTGTACGAGAGAGCATGGAGCCATCCCGCCTGCTCGCCAGGTCTGGGTCGTTCTCGAAAAGATGATGCACTCCTGTATTAGCAGTAGGTTACTATTCGATGCAATACCATAGGTTTTCTGTTATCTGACTCCATCCTGGGAACTGGTGGCCGATAATCACCGTCGAAACGCTGCTGGAGGCACAACGTGGATGCGAAGTGACAATGGGACGTCAATTCTTGTCAGACTAGATAACGTTATGGGCGTTTGGAAGCCAATGTAGGCAGTAACGGACCTATTCCGACAGCAGGAGAGATGACGCGCTGTAAGATCTTCTCCACATGTGTGTGCGGTTTGAGCTGACGAGTGCAAGCGAGGGTTGTGCACCGGAGAGGGACAACATCCAAATCTGCTAAGAATAAACATTGGATACTCTGAATAAGTATACTATGCTCAAGCCGTTGTTCTCCACACCCTAACTCTCAGCTAAGCAGCAGAAAGGCCCGATGGTCGCTAAGCAAGAGGATTATAAGTCACCCGCACCTTCTTTATCGGGTTCTTTATCGTAGTATGCTAAGTGACATTGCCCCAGGCTGAAATGTCCACCTCTTCATCAACGTCCCCTTCCGACTGTCTGGGGTGGAACAAAACCGGATCATCTTTCGGCGACGGGACGAACAGGTTCCGTAACCACGTCCTGCAGTTGGCCTTGGTTCTGATCGTCAGCTCACATTGGAAATCGCAGTCATTCGATCGCTGCAGGCGGACGGCGACGTTAAGCGCAGAGGGGATTCCGGTCTTTGTCGTTCCGTTCTCACAGAAAACCCATTCGACACCGACTTCCTTCCCAAAATCATTGCCTATTCTCGAGCCCGACAGTGTGGTTTGGTCCGTTGTTTTCCGGGCAGCCGTCTTCTCCCACTTAACCGAGCTGCCCAACCCAAGGCCGAACTGCCCCACGTTAGCATTCAGGTCGCCGCCCCGAGTGGTGGTCTCGGCCTGGCACGTAGGGAGCACTGCATATCGTCCGTTAAAAGAGAAACCCAGGACTTTTGGCGTTTTGGACGGGCTCCCGGCTGCTGAATTTCAGTGCTATATCTGCGCAGATAATGCGGCGGTGCGGCTTGGCCGGATTAAACTGGAATCTCAAGACGAGGACCGATTCGCGTGTTCCGTCGCGGAGGCGAACGTGGTCCACCGTCTCGAGGGTGCATAAGATCTTGATCGAGCTATAGCGCTCTGTGATGATCGGGCGGTCGTACGGCGCAGACGGGTCGTTGCGTTTTCCTGCTATTATCGAGATGGGCCTTGTTAGAGACGGTACATGCCAGAAGACTGGTAAACCACGCGGAGGTACTTATCTTGAGAGACGCTCTTAAGGCTCTTCTGTCTGTTTGGAGGCTCACCCTGGAAGTTCGGTGAGTTGTTAATCTGTGCCAGTAAGCCAGAGAGATTGGACATTAAGTGACGGCTGGGCATGGGGCGAAGTCGGGGAGGACGCAGGTTCGTTACGAGGCTCCATGCGTTTAAAGGCATGAATTGTCGCTGCTGGGAGACCGGTGTTAATGCTATCGTGCCCAGCTCGGGAGAGGTGTCATGGAGTATCGGGGGCGAAATTGGCAGAGGAGAGAGACTAAGGCTCTGCGTCTGCTTTTTAGGGAGGGAATATTGTCGAGGAATTTCGGTGGATTGTCATTAAAGGCCAACGCTTCCCATTATTCCGCAGAAGACATCCATGGCGATGGGCAATCATGGCTAGGGGCCGCAGGTCCGGCGACCGCTTGTAGAGAAGGCTCCAGGTGTATTTTGAGGCATACGTTCGTTGCTAGCACTGCCGGTGCTAGCGTTGAAAAGAATTAAGAGGGGTCGTAGTGGGGGCGATGATAGCAGAAGAAATGCGGTCAGGGGTCGGTACCCTGCATTGGTGCCCAGCTCAGAGAGCCTAGGGTCTCGGTATCGAGGTGTGCGGAGACCACTGAGCTTAAGGTGAGGGATCTCGCCTTAAAATGTCGGTGAGTTGTTATTGTGGTCTGCCGAGCTTGTTCTTCCAATCAACACTCCACCGGATATGAGCGGCGCCGGGCGATGATGGCGAAGGTAGGCCGCAGCTAGGACGCCGGTGTCGTCGGCGAGCCCTGTCTTACGAGATGCGTGGTGATATTAGGGGCGAAGATTGAAGCCGTTTGTGAAGGCTTTAAGTTTAAGGTATGTGTTATCATTACGTCTTAATAAGGGCGTTAGTAATGCGGCGTCGAGAGAATCGAGAAATGGGATTGTCGAGGTGTGCCCGGTAAACTATAAGGCTTAAGGTCTAAAGCAGCTTTAACATTCCGCCGTGGTGCCGGGCGATGTGCGTAGGTCGCAGTCCTCGTTTAAGGCATCGTAACGTCGGCCGTAAAGGAGAACATTTGCAATTTTTCGATAATAAGGCGCTCGGTTTGGTTTAGAGCGTCTTACGATCTTAATAAATCGCAACACCGTAAGGGGGCAGTTAGGCAATGATAGCGGAGCAGAGGTGGTCGTAAGTCGGAGACCGTCTCTTAACGTCGAGGTGTTTAGATTAAGAATAGGCTAAGACCGCTGGAGAGCTGTCGGGCTAGGGGGTTAGAGGGGGGCTCTTAAGGAGCCGGGAGGGCGCCTTACAGGGCAAGCTGTGCCTAACTAAACGAGCTAACCTCGTATCATAACCATGCACCATCTTCGAGCTCCTTATGATTGTTAAGCAATGGCAAGCGCGATCGGCCTATATCGCACACTGCTCCACGAGCAGCATGATTTCTTTCTAGCCTCGCAGCACCCACCCGCCACGCCGCAGTTAAGAAGACTGGTGCCTAAGCTGTCGCGGAAACCTATATTAGCCTGGTTGCATTGAAGGAGGTCACGCTTACACGCCATTCCGGAGCTAGGGTGCCTGTTCAGCTCGAACCACTAGAGACACTTAATATGGAGCAAAGCTGTTAATTGTCATATACTGTAGATACAGTGACCTCTGGAGAAGAGAAAAGAAATCGGAAGCTCCAGGCTTCAATGGCTGTAGGTTCTATATAACTTATGCTGGTGGTTCCGGTGGCGAACCCCCTAAAGATCCTCCTGATGATCGGTGGCGAATCCCCTATTTGGTTATCCACCGTACTATTCCCAACCTGACAGGTCTGACACTTAAGAACCACCCCCCGGGCCCTGCCGTCCCAGCCTAAACCAGCCCCCAACCCGTCGCGCGGAGATCCCGTCTTTTTAAGCAGAGAAGGAATGTTAAAACAACCTAAGGGAACCAGAATACACTTACAGGATCAGACATTTAGGAGCAATGGAGCTTATAAAGCTAGTCGAACGAACCTGCGACTCGTCCCTTTCAGTGCGACTAGCAGTCGTGTAGTAAGGTGAGTTATTAACAGATCTGTCACCCTACGTGTCGATGGCCTTAACCATCACTCCGCACATCCCGAGTCATTAACCCGGTTCGTAAAGCTTCATGCGCATGGCATGTTTGCAAAGACACTACCGGATACATACTAATAAGCGGCCATACCCGTACCACGCCAGCCTACGGCAAGAGCTTCATCCGAAGCAGTGCCTTAAGAGTGCATATCCGGACACACACTAGCGAGAAACCGCACGTTTGCTAACATCTCGGATACGGAAAGCGCTTCTCTAACGTTCGTCTCCCATTCTTTGCCTTCTGTATTTAAAGGAGATGGTGTACTGACTTCAGCACATAGCCGTCGGGTCTGGCAAAGCATCGATAGATTCACACGGATAAACGCTCCCTCCACCGCGCCGCCTCGTTCGCCGACTTCGGCCAACACATGAACGGCACGTACAGCGTTCATCCGCAGCAGCAGCAGCAGCCGTATAGCCACAGACACAATCTCTCCTCTAGCGGCGCGCACGAGTACCACGGCCATCCGAGCTAGGCGCCCATGCACCACCATAACCCCTAAGATCAAGCAGCCGCACACCACCATTACTAATAGCAGCAACAGCAGTAGCAATAACAACATCCGGGAGTACATATGCTCTAACGGACATCGAGCATGCCTCAGCACAGCTGTTACGTGACCGAGCAGAATAACCCGGAGCGCCCCGACGCACCTTTAGTACCATTACCCTTAACAAATACCGCGACAAAACGAGATCCCTTTCTTCTCAGCTGCCGCTAGTAACAGGCAGCATCACGAGCAGCCCCAGGACTTTCTCAGCAGAATCGGGCAGGAGTCCATCCACGCAGGACAGCTTCTACACCCACGCGCTGACATCGGCACAAGCGGCCACGTATGCCCTACACGCCGCCAGCCCCGTCGAGCAGTAAAACGCGTAAATAGTGTCCTTTTAAGGACAGATAGCTGCCACTCCTTAAACCGCAGCTTAAGTTATAACGTAATAGGCGCCTCCTTTATAACAGCCTTAACCCGTTACTTATAAAACCGAGGCCCCCGTGTTAGAATAAGGAGCGTTAGTTAAGTATCGGCTAGCTAATATCGAGGCGGGAGTCTACTTAATATAAGCATAAGTGTTTCACTTATAAGAGTAGGTTTAGGTTCTTAAGTAGGAGAAATTTTATTTACGTAAAGCACTTACGCTTTCCGTCGGTTTATAAGTATGGTAGCTTACTTTTTAAAGCTCTTTTTTTCTATTTAAGCGGCGTGGTTTATTACTTTACCGCTTTTACTTTAACAGTTTAATCGAGAAATATATATAAGGGAGGGGGAGGATATTAATACCACCATTTACGCGTAATAATCTTATACGGAAATGTAATGTTTTAATATTAAATAGCATTTTAAAACACCCTGTTTAATTCGAGATAATATTTACTTTTATATTAAGATAAGTAATAATAAATTATATAAATATAAAAGGGTGCTTATTAAATATAGTTTATGTTTTAAACCATTTATAAGAACTTAATTAAGGTAATAAAGAATCCCCCCTCTTTAACCTCGACCGCATTCCCTTAGCCCCTTAGTTTCATTTTTAAGCTTATCTTATTTCTTAAGGTCGACTTCTTATTCTTAAATACAAATCCTCGACACTGCTCCCCGGCTTTACTACCCCTCCTTACAGCCTTATCCTCCATCTTAACTTATCCGCAGGCTTGTCTTAGTGGGATTGTCGAGTCTCAGGTGTCGAGGTGTGCCCGGTAGAGTATAAGGCTTAAGTGTGTGCTCCCTTAAACCCCTCTTAAGTTTACGCGCCGATAACCCTATAAGGGAATCCGACATTGCCTTATAAGAAACATATATTAAACGCGACTTAAATACATACCATAGCCTATTAGCACGTCATCACTTAAAGGGCTTAAACCGGCCTCTAAAGTAGGCTGTGTAAAAACCACCGTTATGCTTAAACCGGCTCCTAAAGTGGGTCGTTGTACCATTTAAGGTTGTTCAGTGATAATAACGGCGCTAAAAAGAACTAAGCTGTCTGCCCCGGATCGTATCGGAGGTAATCGCTATTAGCGGCGATTTAGCATCCCAGGTACAGAATTCGTTCCTTTCTCCTCTCTGCATGCGAGGCGATTTCGATATGTCTCTCGTCTTCGTCGAGTTTATTGTTCGAGAACCAGCCATTCAGGAAGTAGTCGGCGACCCACACTAGGCCTCTAAGCGCCCAGTCCTTAGGCAATGGGCGGAGCTGCTTATCCTTTTCAGGTTTAAGGAAGTCTTTGCCCTCAATTCGCGAGTAGGACTGGTATTTGCTGAGCAGCGTGTTAAGCATCAGAGCTGCTAGCTTCCACGTGAAGGCTGGAGTCACATGTGCCATTGCCTCGGGGCGGGAGGCCGGGTAGTTTATAAAGATAAGGGTGACGTGGAAATAGGATAGCACGTTCGGGTCGCTAATCACCTCGCTTAGCTATCACATTATTAGGAAGCGCACTGTTACGGGCTGGAAGCCCCATGGGGTTATTCCGGGCTTGGCCCGATATTCTGGTCTCAGGCTGGATGCCGTGTGCGCAGCGCACCCGGCACGCTGGGAACGGGATTCCGAAGCCTTGGCGCTGGGCCATATGGCGGCTTCCTATTAGCTGCACCCGCTGTATATAGGTCGCGCCGCGCAGCTTCCACTGCGCGGCTCTCTTTCTCTCCCTCGTAGATTAATCCACAACCTGGAAGTCCTCAATTCTATGCCATACTTCTTGAGCCCCTTACACGTACGAAGGATTAAGGCATATAGTCTCTCTCGTTAGTAGGATGAAAGTCGTGGCGCTATCAATAGATTAAGCTAATATTTTAATAAGATAATAACTCTAAGAATGCAATACAACCTGTCGATGCTTTACAGTAAATTAGCTGATGCTTAAGGCCTCGCCCCCTGTGACTGCAGATAAGGGCATTAAATTTACCATTTATATAATACATAAACCACGTCGAGGCTTCTTTACGACGATTAGCTGGAGGCGTTCTTTACGTCTTCCTTTATAAAGTCTCCTTACGTAAGACGTAAATAACTATTATCTTATAAGCTCTTAGCATTACGGATTTTTATAAGGGTATAGCACAACTACTAGTATAAGTTCTTATTAACTATGTTAGCTGATTATAAAATAGGAGAATATATTAAATTCATATAAACGAGGTAGACTCGACTTATACGGGTTAAGGATGGTTAAGAGCTTATAAACATATCTTATATCATAATGCCTCCGAGCCATATAAACCCTGCGAGCAGTTCCTAATAGCAAGTTATTTTAAGATGGTTTTAAGGTTAGTTACTTACGCCTCCTTTCTCGTTTTCCCCTTTATTCTTCTCCTCTCTTTCGTCTATAAAGCAACCTCTTAAACGCTTAATAACCTTATTTAACTGAATTAATAGCTTAAAGCAGTTAATACGAAGCTAAGGGGGCAAATTACGCTTAAGCGGGTAATGCCGGGGAATCATTAAATATACACCGTAAGGCTAACTTTAGAACAGGGAGAGAGATAATTATGTCTAAGAGTAGATTTATCGTTATCGACTCTTTATCCTCTTCCTCCTATTTATCCTAATTACTTTTCTTTAAGGGCTCCCTCTCTTACTATATAACTGGACACCCTTATTTATATCCGCCATCATTTAAGCGTAAGCTGCCTTCTAATAAAATCGTTTATTAACATTATAAAGCGTTATTTAGTTTAGCTCTTTAGGATTTTTATAATAAGAGGTAGTAAGACGACGGCTAAGTATAAAGTTCTTTCTCGAGTCTTTAACTAAGCATAAATTTAATAAGAACACGGTTAGCTTAAGTTAATATTACTGAAGAGATGCCGTTTAAGGGACTTAAGTGGTATAAATTGCCTCTTTTAAGATTAAGAAGGCATTACTGAGGTAGCGAATATATCGTCCTTATAGTCCTTACTATAATATTCGCTTTAAATGTTTAGTAACTAAGTAGCTTAACGAAGCCAGAATGATATCGTTTTAAAAGTAATAAACCCTTAGTCTTAAGTTATAAACGCTAGTTTAAGTTATCTCTTTATCCTTAAGCCTTAAATCATACGTATAATATATAAGATACATCGCTTTTATAGCGCTAATATAGTCGAAAGACGTAATATGCTATTTACCCTGTATAATATAAAGTTTAAAGAATTAAAGGGTTAATAAATTAAGTATAATTATCCTTAAATAGTTTTATATTACGAAACTGATTTTTAAGTATCACCGTTCGGAAAACACGTATAAAATACATCAGCTTCCCTTACCAGTTTATATAATCCGAGGAATGCCTTAGCTAGCTTAAGGATTCTTTACGATACCATGCTATGTTTGGAGACTGCGTCTTCTTATTTCTATCTTCTAAAGTTTACCTTAGCGCGAGACGTAAAGGAGGTTACTATTATAAGCCCTTAGCATTATTAAAGCGGATTTCCTTTATAAGGGTATAATATAACTACTGATATAAGTCCTCGCTAACTATGTTAGCTAATTATAACATGAAAGGACGTATTAAGCTTATATAAACGAGGTAAACTCGACGTATTAGTTAAGGACTTAAAGCTATATATTACACCGAAATAGCCTTAAAGAGAAGTGGATATATATAAGGGTAAATGGATTATAAATAAAGCAGAATCGAAGAGAATAAGGACCGAAGCTTATTATAAATATATTTTAAAGTTTATATAACCTGTATTATAATAGTTATTTAGCTATTTATAATCATTCTATTTAATAATAGTGACTTATTAATATAAAGTTATTAACTCGTTAATAAACTACTACGCTAATTACTATACTCTCCTTAGTTATAATTACTAACTTAATAAGCTTTATATCCTTATATATACTCCATTAAGATAATACGCTATCCTAAACCCCTTAAACTCTATATCGCAGACATAAATACACATTTATCATCCTTACTATTATCCTATTTATCGTCATTATTAAAGCTTAAGGCACATTTACCACGCTATTCTTTAATCGCGGAAGCATTTAAGCAATATATTTATTAAGTTCTATTATTATCTCGAGCATAGTGAGAGAGATAAGTAAAGTATCGCAGTTAGAGATAAAGCTAATAATAGTTAGTGCTTTATAGCAGTTAGCTCTTAAAGCCCAGTTATATAGTCATTCTATCCTTAGCTCCTAACCTTCACCTTAATAGCTATTCTAACCTTCTTCATAATTAGAAATCTCCTTAAAGGGCCGTCACTAATTTTAAGGAGGATCCTGTATTTAATATTTACAGTTATATATAGGTTCTAAATAGCTTAAGAGTGGGCGCGAATTATATAAGATACCCTTTATAATAGTACAGCTATTCTCTTATATCTTATAAGTTGCATTTTAACGTTTAAAGTTAGTATATTTCCGTTACTACTAACATTAAGAATTAATTAGCTGTTAATAAGTATAATTAGAACGGAGTTAACGTATTAAATACGATTAACTAGATTTAAAGTTTTCTTTAACTACTTATGCAATTTACGATTTCCTCTTATATAACGTCTTAGCGTTAAGAAGATTAGTGCGCATATTACTTAGTAGTTAGAACCCACGGGCCGCAGGATCGAGAGATAACCCGTGGTTAAAAGGATCGTTAATAGATATATCTTTATGAAATTTAACTCAGTTAAATCACAGCTGTAAAGAGGGTAGCGAAACTTAAGAGAGTTCTTAGCTCCTAAGACTCGGCTATTTAAGGATCAGCTACTAGTTTCTTCTTTATATTTAGCTTTAAAACGAAAAAGAAGGGTAACATCGAACCATAAAGTTCACCGACTTTTAATTTTAAAAAACTTAAGCGTTATAACTAATAGGAAATACTTATTTAAAAGGCATAAATAAGCCTTAATGATTTTGCTACGTCTTTATTAGATAGCAAGGGCTTAAGCGGTGTTAAAGCAATTAAGGATGTAAACATCTTTCATTATTCCATTTAGGTAGATTTTACGATATAGACGGGCACTTATCTCTTATATAAGATGTTTATAAATATTATAATAAGGATATTATTTCTTCCCTTCGGAAATATTAAACCTCCCTCTATAAAACCACCACTAGCTGAAGGCATGTTACTTATCTATAATGAGTAGCACTAAATGCACTATTATATGTCGTTAGTATAGTAAGTCGAGGGTTTATCGATTTAGTTCGGGCTGTAAATTCTCTTATAAAAGCCTTAAAGAAAAGCCTTATAAGGTATGTTACTAACTACGAATCTTATCTTTTAAGCTTACTTAATTTCATAAGAACTAATATCGTTTTAATTCCTTATTATTATTATATAGCTTTTTAAAAGAATGATTATAGTGTTAAATTTACGACATTAACCTCTTTAAAACTTAAACTAGCCTTAAAAGAAATTAAAAGCAGATCGTAAATAAATAGCATTATTTACAGACTATATTAAAGCCTTCTTTATTAAGCATCCTAACTTTAATTACGATTTATCTGCATTAATATAAATAGAATTTAGTTATATATATAAATACTTCGAATAGAACGATAAGAATTACGAGATATAAGAGATAAGGTAGAACCTTAAGGTAGTAATAATAAAGCAATTTAATAATCTTAATAAAATAAACGTAAAAGATCTTAATTCTTAAAAGAAGCTATTCCTTATTATAAATATTAAAGCTAATGTTAAACTTAACTTATTAGTCTTTATATATTAATGTTAATTATTTAAAGACGTTAAATTTTAAAATTCACGATACGTTATATATTTAAAATATTTTTACATTAGCCCTCTTCCTTCTTAACATACTTTAACTGCTTTAAAGCTGTTAGTTTACTTTAAGTTATAAAATACTAATTAAATTATAATTTCCAGCGTGGTTATCTTAATAGCGGCGATAATGGTAGTAATAATGTTTTCGGGATGCGTAAGTACTTACTTACATATCCTTATGTAAAGTACTTAACTACTAGTTTTATACGAACTCTTAACGTAAATTAATTTTCAGTTTTCGTTAAAGGGTATATAAACAGTATATAAATAAGCACTTTATTAGTTTAATTAAACATCTATAAAATATAATCGTTATTAAGATAGCTTAAGTCGTTGTATTAACGTTAGTATAATTAAGAGGCATATATAAGGTGCCGTATAAAGGTTTCTTAACAGCGTTAAAAGTTACTTTCTATGTTTACGCAGCCTTATAAACTCATATATAAAACTCGTTAAAAAAGCTATGCTTAAGTTATATTAAGCACGGCACTAAATATACTTTAATCGACGCCCGGGAGAATGAGCGGCTCGATGTTAGCTATACTGTCACGTTTATATCCGGAGCTGGACATATTAGCAGCTTCGGCGAACCCGTTAATAAAGCAGCAAGATAATACTCGGGCGTTAAACTTACATTTAGCAGAGAAGCTCGCGGGCGACTTTATAGGTGTTTAAACTGCCGCTATCCTCTGGTTTAAATGGGACTGCATGCATATCTCTAGAAGAATCCACGTTCGCTCCGGAACTAGCTATATCGTTAGGTCTAGATAGGACTGTTACGCGCGTATTAGAAAAGTCGTAATCTCTTCCGAGTAGCGAACACTCTACGCAAGGGCGGTTTTCTAATCGCATGCACTTTATCTTTCGATCGCGGCAGAGTTCTTTACTTAAGTCTTAGCATATAGACTTATAAAATATAATTTTAAGTGGGAAAGAGGACTTACTGTATGCTATACGTGTTTTTATTAGCTGCAATGTTTTCCTATAATTTCGGCAAATTAATAAGCGCGTTATAACGTCTTAATGCCGCTTTAAAGAGGACTTGTTAGCGAACTGGATACCGTTACATCCATGTTCCTAGCATTGATACTGCATGTCCTGGCTGTAATCCTGTGGTGGACTGCCGTGGATGTTCGGCATTAGCGACATCGTCTGGTCTGGATCCTGTGCGTATGGGAGAATTGCTGCTTCCATTGGATTTAGCGACATCGTTTAGTCTAGATCGGACTGTCGTATCTGTGTGCCTGGGAGAGTTATTGCTTCTATTGGCGGCATCGTCCAGTTTACATAGAGCGGTCGCGTATGCAAATCTGAGAGAATCCCCGTTTGCACTGCGTAAGATAAGGAAGCAGAGATGAGATTGGACCCGACAGCAGACGGTGTTGCCGATTCCTGGCGCATATCTTAAGGCGGTTGCAGGGATAAGTTGCCCGGCAGCAAAGGAAAAGGACTATCGAGGTCGAGTATCTGTTGGTGTCGGGGCGCCCATTGCGGATCAGTATCGGCGACACGCCGGTGTGGGTTACGCATAGCGACCGTGTTGTGCAACCACGCCGGCTCCCGCGCCCGAGAAGAAGCAGCAGCAGCAGCAGCAGCCTTGTTAATCCGTGTGGTCATGACAGGTCCCTTCCTGCCCGGGCGAACGTCGTTGTTGCTGATTCTGTAGTCATCCCTCCTGTCGCTTATGGCCCACGGCCCGAGGACCCGCTCTGTCATCTCTTTGTTGTCTCGGTCTCGGTCGTTGCTGCTGTTAACGCTTGCGCTTAGCTCTCTATTAGGGTCTCCATTAGGGTCTAGGTCCAGATAATCTGCGCCTCCGCCTTCATCGTCTCCCTAAAGGTCCTCCTGACTATCTTCCTTATGATCCCTTATTTCTATGCTTACAGCGCTGTTCCTAGTCTGACAGCTTTGAATTGCCATTATCTGCAGGTCTGGGTTAGGCTGTTGCCCGTATATATTTAGGAGATTCTCCGTTTGCGTCCACGACATTATGAGATATGGATTGGACTGGTATGGATTGGACTGGTATGGATGGGACTGGTATAGATGGGACTGGTATGGATGGGACTGGTATAAATTGAACTGGTATAGATTGGACTGGTATGGATTGGACTGGTATAGATTGGACTAGTATAGATTATACTAGTTTAGATCGGACTGGTGTGGATCAGACTGGTGTGGGTCAGACTGGTTTAGATTAAACTGGTTTAAATCGGACTGGTATGGATCGGGCTGTAACGGATGTATGTCTGGGGCAACCCCTGTTCCTGCTAGCATTGTTACATATGGCTCTAGGAGAATCCCCGTTCCTTCCGGCGACATCGTTACGTCTGGCTGGGATATGACATTAGACCCGATAAAAGACGGTGTTGCCGACTCCTGGCGCATATCTTAAGGCGGTTATAGGGACAAGTTGCCCGGCAGCGAAGGAAAAGAACTATCGAGGTCGAGAATCTGTTGGTGCTGGGGTGCTTATTGCGGATCAGCGCCGGCGATATAGGGCGGGGCCTCTTCAAACTACGCAGTTCCTCCAGTCAGCTAAGATTAACCCACAGCTCTCTTAGCGATAAGCAATTAAAACAGGAATAGTTTACCTTAGCCGTGCCAACGCCCTGATCGGATGGCAATTCTTTACACCAACCTCGCAAGCAATACTCCTCCACTTCGTGGCACCGTCCAAGCGGGCTCTCCCCGCTCCTCGATGATTCAGGGATAGGTTGCCGGGTGACCTGCGCTTCGGAACGAGGAGTCCCTTCGGGCTCAGCACCCGACTCCTGCCTCTGGCCCAGAGCCTGCTGGTAGATGCACTTAGCCGGAGACCCGGACTGGTTGCAGCGGAAGCATGGCTGGCCTTTGTCGCATTTCAGCTTTCTTTCGCGGCAGGGTATGCAGGCGGCGGTTCTCCGATTGCGTCCTCGTTCTCTGGGTAGGTCTTTACGGGCGCTACCGCCGGGATTGTTAATGGGGGCGGTTAAGGAGAAGCCGGCGGGCTTCTTTTGATCCATGATCACTAGCTGGAGTTTATACTGCTGTTATCTATGCTTAAAGGCAGTCGATACGTAGAATGAGCGGGAAGCAAGCTTCTAGTTAAAAACTCGTTAAGAGAGTGCTTACTTATAAGGAACGGCCACCAGATCGTTTTAAAGCAACCTATAATTAGCTTTCATTAAGACCTTAAAAAGCTGTGGCATGAGTATGAAGACGCCTTAGCTGAAGTTCAGGGGGCTCTTATCCGCAGGGCATAAGGACTTTATGAAACATTAGTCATATATATAAGGCGGCTATGCCGTACTAGCGACTTTATCTCGGGTTCTAGGGTTGTGCCGCTCGTCCTTACCATCATTATTCTTACATGAAGCAGCTGTGTAATCTAACCGATCCGCTGAGACCCTTCCGCCCGGCCGCTTAAAAACCACCTTTCCTCGGAATTATCCTAGTAGGTCTTACGACCATGATCTGGTTCTCGCTCCGGTAATTCCGTAAGGGATGTCCCCCCTACCCCTTCTTTCTGCAAATAATCTTAAGTCTGCCTTGTCTGAGGTGTGATTCTGGCGTATTCATGCGCTTAGAACCGGGTCCTTAATGCATTATAAAAGGAGGTGGAGGGGAGGCCTCTTATTGCTTTAACGGGCTTATGCGGCTTTTAGAGGCATGGTGTTTTAGAGGCCATGATATCTTAGCTATGCCTCGAACTGATCCTGTAAGCGCATTCTAAGAGATCTATAAGGTCAGTAATGTTCACCATGCATTAGGTGCGGCAACCTATAAGCAGTAATTATCGTTGCTTAGCCACTTAGGGTGAGCGGCATGAATGGAGCCGTTAGGGGATAGCTTCTACGCCTCGACCTCGACCTTAAATCACGCAACTCTATCATGGTTCTACGCCCTGGAATGTTATATAAGTCTAGCTTCATTAGTGTGGGAGTGATGGTAAGGTTAAGGAAGTGTAAGGATCATGAGAATGGCCGAATAAGTTGCTTAGCCGCTTTAAGGTAAGCGATATGAATGGAGCCGTTAGGAGATAGCTGCTAAGCCTCGACCTCGGCCCTGGAACACATAACTTTATCATTCTGCTACGCCTTAAAATGTCATGCTATAATGTAAGTTAAGCTTCGTCAGCTTTTAACTAGACGTAACTGCCTTAGAAGTTAAATAGACTTATATAACTTGCTTTATGTATACCATTAGCTTCCGTATAAGGGTGATAGTAATGTTAAGGAAGTGTAAGGATAGTGAGACTTAAAGTATATAAATACATCCGAGTTATATATCTGGTTTAAGTATCTTTAATAAGGAGGCCTTTAAAGATATAATAAGCATAAGCGTCAGATGATTTATCCTAGTAAGGGGTTTCGGCAATCCCGTAGCTTAGAGAGCTCCTATCCACATATGGCGATAGATGTGTTAGGATTCCGATGGCTCTTAAAGTCTGTGGCATTAGACATAAGTAAGCACTATCTTCTTCTATAAAGTGATCATCTCTCTCACATATTTACGTTCTCCTTCGTCTTCTCCCCACTTACATTTACTTTAGCTCTTATCTTCTTCGGTAAAAATATCATTCCTATATAATATTCCCTTAATTAAGGGTGCTAACTACTTACGTTACACTTTAAATGAGGAAATAAAACAGCTTAATCTGTTTGAACCGACGCCCTTTAAAGAGCATATTAACGTTAATGGTCGCTTAATTAAGGATAGTGATTATTTAAGTCACGCTTTAAATAAGGCAATGGAATAGCCCAGTCTATTTGAACCGACACTCGCTTAAGAGCATACTATCCCCCACCTAAACGACACTGTAAAATGGGCTTTTTTATATAATGGTCGCGTAAGTAACATTCTAACCCCGCTTAGAAGTCTAACTGAGGCGAATAACAGTACTCGGTATTAAAGATATTTACGTTAAAACCGGCCTTATTAAGTTAGAACCTTAAATCGATAAGTAAAGGTAGCGGGGCGGGACGAGCTTTTAAAAAATAGCTAATTAGTCTTTAAAGAATAGAAGAAGGAAGCTAAAAGACGTTAAAAGATATATTAAAAGATATGTTATAAGACGTGTTAAAAGACGTGTTAAAAGACGTGTTAAAAATACGAGGTAATTAGCTAGTAAGTTTATTCCTTTAATTAACGTCGTAAATAGGTATATTTATTAATGCTAGCTAGGTTATAGCGAATTTGAGCGGCGGACTTCTTATTAAGAAGTTAATTAAGAAGAACGTTTAATCGAAACATTTTAGCTTTCTATTAATAATATTATCTTTAAATAGTTAAAGAATGTTAAAGTAATGAGGGAAAATAGTGTAAAATTATTAATTAATATAAGGGACCATTAATATGTAGCTTATAAGGAGGCCGGTCTTATAATGCATTATACACGGCGTTTTTTAATGCATCTTAACCTCTTAATACTCCTTTTCAGTAAAGGAATTTAAGTAAGCACTTAACGCTTCATTTATAAAATAAGTAGTAAGCGAGACTTTAAACTCTTAAAGAATTTTAAATTTTATTCCGGTGCTCTTAATATTAGTACCCGGCTTAAGAATATAAACTAGTTCTTAATTACTATATTAGTCTGAATCTAGTTCGAAGCGCTTCTTAATAATAAAATAACTAGACTATTTTTTACACTTACCTTAAGATTAAGATGCCTTTTACTTAACGTCCCTTTATATAAAAGTATTAAAAGGAACCATTATATGCATTAATAAACTTACGACTTATAAATTACTCCGTTACTTATTTATCCTCCTTCTTAAGACGACCTTAGTGTTAAAGAGTGAGAACAGTGGTAACGTATTGGATCCGGAGGAATTAATTACGTCCGAAGAAGATGTCACTTAAGCGGTACGAGACGCCTTCGTTTAACGCTGGATCTATAGCATATCTTAGTAACGCTTCCTTTTTATCTAACCGTATCCTCCTTTTAGATTAATATCACCCGCCTTTCGGTTAAATAGCTATAAGCATCTTATAGTGCTATTAACATTCTTATTTTAAGTCGTATCACAATGTTATATTAGCATATTCTTTATAAGTAATGATACTAATGATATACCTGCGCTTAACGCTATTAATATAAGGTTTTCGATGGGTAGCATTTCCGGAGCTAAGGTAAAGGAGCGTTATTATTATATATATAAGTAACGATTTCACAATCTAACTAAGTAAGACCCTTATCACTTAAATCTATTCGATAGTTTAAGATTTATAAAAGCGCTAATAAGAGGAGCTGTTATTAAGGTGATGTAAATACCTTACTTAGTCCTTAAGAGAACTGTAGCAGTTTATCTTTAAACTCTTTAAACCTTAGCTCCTTCTCCTCCCTCGCTTCGTCTTCTTACTCGGCTTATGTTTCTCGACCAGCTTATGACTCACGTGTTTCTCTGCCACCTATTCGTCCTCCTCCTTTAAACAACCTATAAAATGCACCTAATATTCCACTTTCCCACCTTCAGTCCGATAAGTACGCATGACCTCCACTCCGCAGTCGAGCCCTCTGTGCCTCTTTATAAAGTCGTCGATAAGCATGTCGTTTAAGATGTTCTCTTTAAGCTCTTAAGTACGGCTTCCATTAAGCCACTTTATAAAGAACTAGCCTCCTTATTTATTTAATAAATAGTTAACTAAATATTCTATTTGCTACGTTAAACTGGGTTAGTTTATTATCTCCGGACTGCTAATTAACGGGTTTATCACTATGTCTCTTAAATCGCCAGCTACGGATTAAGCTACTACGTATAACGTTTTATCGTAATGCTAAAGAGGTTTCGCCCTTACGTCTTCCATTGGTTTTAAAGCAGCTATATCGATCCGAAGAACTGGATTAAGTATGTCCATACTGAATTTAAAAAGACCGGTGGGAATGTATAGGCTTAAATCGAGTGATTCTTCTGAAAACAACTCTTACGAGCCGTCCACTGCGAGGTTGCCTTTCCTTAAGATAGTAAACTGAGCTCCCTTAAATATTACCATGTTTAAGACCCGTAACAGCTTATCTCTAGCCGATTTCCACGCTTTAAGATCATTAGTCGGGAATGAAGAAGAGGAGGATAAAGCAGTCAGGTAGTCGCTATCATTAAGATTCTTAACGGTTAAAGATAAACTTAATATAACTAATAAGCAGTCTTCTTAAAGCATTAAGCTGGCATTAAATAGTAAGGAAAGCGGCGTTCTAACTTTAAAGGAATCAGTTACGTCCGAAAAAGATAACGTTAACCGGATGCTCTCTGCTATCTTAATATCTTCCGTCGGAACAGAAGTAAAGTTATTTACGGAGATATTAACGAATCCTTCCTTTCGAGGGTTAAGAGAACGTTATAAAGGCGGTATAAGACGCCTTCATTTAACGTCAGACCCATTATAATAAGTCTCTTATTCTTTATTATCTTAATAACGCTTCCTTCTTCTTTAACTATATCTCCTTTCTGGTTTAGTATCACCGCCCTTCGGCAGAGACTTCCTTTTATTCGCTCGTGTTAGATAGCTATAAGCATCTTAAAGGTGCTACTAACATTCTTATTCTGTATCATATTATAAGGAGCAGCTAAGGTAAGGATAAAGAATGGTGGCTTATCCCTTTAAATCTCTTATATATTCCGTGAAGCACTTATTAACATGCTTCGCTTAGCTAACCTACTTTCTATACCCGCGAAGTCGGCGAGCTGGTGATAAGCTGGTTTTATAATAATAAGTTGCACATCGTCTCTTATAAGCGATAGCATAACGGAACTAAATAAAGTTATACCGTAGTAGCACTTTATTTTTATTAATATATGCTTAATAGTAAATCTCCCACGCTTTCTTAAACGTAACCTATTAGCTACATAAGAAATAAAACTCTTTAAAGCTATACTGTCTCCGATAATAAGCTATGGAACAGTCGAAAATATAAGGCTATCTTTAATATACTTTTAGCTTATAAAATAAATATAAGCTTTAAGGTTGCTTAATAAGACAGGTTCTTAAGCTTTACTTACTTATATATCTCCTCCTCGTAGCTTAAGGTCGGGCACTTACTTTACACTGGCTTAAGAGGTTATTAATATATTACTTTATAATTATTCTTAATTAAAGAAATAAGGTCCTTAATAGCCGAGATACCTTTTAAACTCCGTAACGGTGCCTTATAAAAGAGTAATTTTATAAGTCGATTACATTCTGGCATAATGTGGTGAAGGCGGTCGAAACGAGTTCAGTGCTTATCGACTTAAGAAGCGCCTGTGCGTTCAGATAGGTGTATCCATTCTTAGTTCTCCCGGATTCTCTTTAGCTCCTCGTGTTCTAATCTTCTCCTCTTTTTATATAATTCAGCTCGCCGAGTCTTTAAATTATAAGCAGCCGCTGGTAATAGTGTAGCGTTAATCTGCTATATGAGACTCTTAATATTCTATGAAATCTTAATATAATTAAGCCGCTTTAAGAGCTTATCTCGCGCCTTCATTAGTAGCGATAAGAAAAGTTCTAGATTTCACCGAACAGATATAAACCAGAAGTCTTCGGCTAAGTCCTTATGAAGGGGAGCGTTAAGAAAACTTCTTTAACCATTAATATTAGATATTAAGCTTAAATAATCCCTTATCTAGGTTATTTAATAAGTTTAAGCAGTAAACTTAAGAAGCTTATTATTAAAGTATCCGCGTTTTAAGTTTAAGGTTAACTAGCTAAAAGCTTAATAAATTAGAAAAGCTTATTAATAGCCTTAATAATAACTTCACGGCGACCGCTATGTATGTGCATAAGCTCTTACATTCCTGCCCGCATTAATACCTTTTTAACCTATTAGCTGAATAATAAAGCTGTTTAAATCTTCTCTTAGTTCGGTCCATTTATTAAAACCTTTAAGAAGATAAGCAGGTTACGCACTTAATCCTCCTATTTAAGCACCCACTAACATCCATCTTCTAACGGGATAACGGTTAAAATCTCCTTAATAATTTTATATCTCTTAAGCGCGCTAACGGTAAGAACCACTATGAGAATAAATAACATTAGCTAAATAATGAGAAGCTAGTTAAGTATAAGCTCGTATAAGATATGTGTTAGTTTAAGCTTACGGACTTTATTAGCATTAATCCGCTTAACTATAATTATCGAGATAAGTATTACCTTTATATCAGCTTATTTCGCATTACTTTCGTAAACTCTCTCTTTAAATTAAAGCGCAATTCTAAATTACCATCTTTCTATACAACTAGCAATACCGTATCTTACTAACTTTAAGTTATACGTTTATAATTAAAGCTCACGATCTGCTCTCACCTTATAATATAGCCCCTTACTGGTTCCCCTTTAAGTAAAGCTCTCACTTACCTCGCTAATCCTAACGGGCGTAAAAACATGCTATTTTAACTTCGCGCTAATATAAACTTAGTACGCTTTATAAACATACTCGTACGAGTCATTTTCTTAAAGTTACCTTTCTATATATATATAATTCTTAAGGGTTAAGTAATTCTTATCCTTAATGAGCTTTAATAAGTTATGTTTCTTTTTTATTCTTTTTAAAATATTCTTTTCTCTTATTAAATGTAATTACTGTAATAAAATAGTGTTTATTAATACCTACATTAGTAATTAAATCGGTTAACTCGCGTGGGATAAGAGAGTTCTTTAGCTTCTAACCACTAATAAATCGCCGAAATTTAACCCGTATAGTTTAGACGGTCGCTTTTCTGCTTGGATCGAGGACGTTTATAGTAGTTATAGCTATATACTCGGTAAATTTCTTAAGAGTTTTTAAATAATAGGGACTTAAATTAATGTCTTTAAGAAGGCCGCTTATAAACCTATACTGTATTATCACTTATCTTTTAAGAGGGATGTTTTATTAACTAAAGGCCTTACTTATCCTATAAGTCTAATTGTTTTTAATACAGCTCTTTCTTTATATACTCCGAGACATCTCGTGGTACGTGATTATCATTAACATCGTTAATGTCGTTAATAAACCCATTCTCCTCTACCAATTTTCTTCTATCTTACGCAGACCTTGCCTTAAGCATCCTAAGTAATTCCCGCAGCTGTGACTGAAAGGCTGTGAGGCAGGTTTACCTGGCGAAGAGTGGTGAGCTGTAGCCTGTAGTGTAGGTTGCTGTCTGGAGGAAAACTGGCGCCCCGCAGAGAAGCCAGGATAAAACACAATCACGAACAGACGAGCCAAATCGTGGCTTCCACATGTGCAAACACCAAGCGTTGACCGGGATTTACCCGTCAGGCCCGTGCCTGCCACAACGAGGCTGGAGCCAACCATCAGTAAGCTATGCAACAGGCATTTTTCTTCTTCAAAGCTTAAAGGTCTCTTAGGGAATGTGCCGCGAGTGCCGTCATAGGATTCTGTAGATAAAAACGAATTGAAGTTTGACTAACTGTTGTCAACAATGAGGTGGCCTTGCCGTGTGTAAGACACCGTTGCAAACACACTGCACCAATAATAGCCGCGCTTTGCCAAACCACGACATCCGACGTATTGGCATAAGTTGCATAGCTATGTAGCTACTTTGTATGTTGACAGAGTGAACATGGCTCTGGTGAATGAAAGCTGTCTATGGGTAGAAACCGGCCGACCAATTATCATGACTCTACGCAGTGTGATGCGGGGAGAGTTCGGGTTGTAACGAGACTGCAATGTGACAAGACAAGCCTTATGGCACAGTACAAAATAAGTGAGATCAAGACAGAACTTCGAAGGATCGCAACCACAGGGACGTGTAAGACTCAAGGAAAGTTGCAGGGAAGTTCCCATGCGACAGGAGGTCAGCACCAATAATACCAATCTCAAGGGAGGAAGTATCCTATCGAGAGCCGGCACCGAACATGGTTCAATGCTAAGAAGATGCAATATTCTAACCAAATTTCAACCAAACCACGGACTGCCATGATCGAGAAAATACACATAATTTTACAGTAATACACACGAGCTTAATGCCCCAAATCCCGCCTTCGTTCCGAGATATGCGCACCGATCGTAGCGCTCCATTGCCTGAATTTCGGCTTCAGCGTGACCTCGTAGTCGGGCAGGGCCGCCAACTCCTTGAGGAACGGCCCCTTTTTGCCATCCTCACAGTCGGTAAAGAAATGCTCCGCGCTATGCAGGATGGCCAGCGACCCCTCATCGCAGTACAGCCCAGCATGACGCATTTCCTCGAGCAGATTGAAGACGGTCCCCATATCGCCGTATCTCCGCCAGTAAATGCTCATGAGCGCGTTGTAGAACGGCGTGCTGACCCCGAGGACGTAGCTGGCCAGACCTAATTCTTTGATCCGCGGCAGTATGGACAGCGCGAGCGGTGATGTAGTGGCAAAGTTCTGGTCCATGAGCCGCAGCGCATACAGGAGGTACGAAGGGTACAGCGGGCCGTGGACCTGCATTGACAGCTCCTCCCCATCCTTCTCTTGCGTTGTGGTAGCGACCTTGTTCCGCCCGCGTTTGGTTTTGGGCTGCTGCTGCTGCTGCTCACCAATGCCGAGCTTGTCAACCATGCCAAAGACCTCTTGCTCCATGACATCCCACAGCTCAAAGTCCGTTTCGCACTGCGACATTCTCGTCTCCACGCGGCTGCGCTCCGAGCGTCGGAGCGACTCTGTTTCGGCGGACTTGGCGGAGGGATCCAGGGCGAGGAGGTCGTCACCTATCATATCATCATCCACCCGCCGCCTCCTGGGCTCTTCTCTCGCTCCTGCAGTATGGTCGGTTGCTGCACGGTCTTGTTCCCATGCGAGAGTGTCCGCCTCCCCTCCCCTTGCAGAGCCATCGAAATTCACATCTGGTTCAATCACGCCATATGCCATGCGCGCTGCCCTCCGCAGACTGGGTGGAAATCGTAGGAGTGCCTTCTCGCGGTCTTCGGCTGACACCATCTGCGTGAAGGGGCGGAAGGGGTCGTTGAAGGGCTTCTTCCGGGCGTCATTTTGGGTGGTTGCGTCCTGGATTATGATGTTCCCGTGTCTACTGGCTGCTGTCTTCAAGTCGGCGGAAAACTGCGCAGCTGACATAGGGGTCCCGTTCGTTTGGGATGATCCAGTGGGCAACTTCCCGCCTCGAGCGGCAATCTCCTCGAATATGCGATTGAAGGCTTCCCGCTCGGTCGGCGTTATGGTCGATCGCTCCTTCGATTCCTCGCTGTCGACCTGAATGTCCGGCGGGAGTTCGAAAGGAATGGCATCTTTGCTCGGCGCTCGAGGAGGTCGGGCCGCTCGAGGGCTGTGTGCGCCGGCTGTCGCGTGCAAGAAGGCTCGGAATGCAGGCTTCGAGAGTCCAGCTCTCGACAGCCGCTGCAAAGTCCGAGTCTGATAGAGGAAGGGGAGGAGCGTAGTTGGTGACATTCTCTCCCTCCAAAAAGCGACGAACTCTCGGTTTGCATTACCTAGGTACGAATTGCAATTCGCTTGAAGAGCTTCGCTCGAAATTTCAGGGAATTGCCTGCCGGAAGCCCTGTAAGTTGCTCTAGCGATTCACAGCCGCACGCCACAGGGCGCACGGGCTGTCGTTCTTCTTCGTTCTTGCCCCCGTGATTACGCGACTAAAATGGTCTTGCCGCAAAACGCGAGTTTCGCGCCCAGAGTTTAATTGATTTTCTGCCTGCATTGTTGCCTCGCGTCGCAGCTTCTCTTTGACGGTCTGAGATATTTGGAAAGTGTGTAGTGTCTAGCGATCTTTTTCTAGACTGGCTTTTCAATTGAACATTTTGCGTCCTTTTTGAAGGCTATTTTTCGTGTCCCGATCCTCCCGACAACGCAATCATGCCGCCAAAGAAGAAAGAGCCAGTGATGAGCGCCTTCGAGCGCAAGCGTCTCGAGAACATCGCGAACAACAATGCCATACTGAGCGGTATAAGTGTGACTGCGGAAAAGATCATCCCGAAACCAGCGCCGCCCAAGCCAGCGAAGCGGGCAACCGCGCCACGAACGCGGGCAAAGCGTGAGCGTGAGCCTGCTCCCAAAGAGCCAGTCCGACGAACCCGTCAGAGCAGCCGACTGGCCGGACTCGATGCCGACTCTGAGAAGCTAAAGCGCAAGTACGAGGTGGAGGCCGAGGCGGAAAACGAGAAGGCTAAGCAGAAGAAGATGCGCGTCAGTGGGGACTTGAACCTCGGTGATATCAAGGTCGAGGGCCGCAAATGGGAAGGAGGCGTGGATGGCATGGCCTCGCTGAAAGGTCTTGGCCTGAGCATACAAGCGCGGGGTGCACAGCCGGGTGTTCGGACATTTACAGACGACGATGTCGCAAAGACAACGGACAAAGGGCTGAAGGATCTTAGGCTACGCATGGGCAGTCTAAAGTTGTACGAGAAATGGCCTGTTGCCGGTAAGCTACACGCGTCAGCACAGTGGTGTTGTAGAGCGGGCTCTAACGGGGTACAAAACCAGACATCAAGATTGTTCCGCAGCGCGTATACTCCATGGGCTTCCATCCGACTGAGGACAAACCCATCGTTTTTGCGGGCGACAAAGAGGGCGCAATGGGCATCTTTGATGCATCGCAGGAGGTTGTCAAGATCGAAGATGACGAAGATGAGGAGGACGCCTATGCGGATCCGGTGATATCGGCCTTCAAGACACACTCGCGGACCATAACGGCATTCCAGTTCTCGCCGGTCGACGCAACTGCTGTCTATACAGCATCATACGACTCTTCCATCCGCAAGCTTGATATCGACAAAGGCGTTTCTACCGAGGTGTTTGCCCCTTCAGACGCGAGCGATGACTTGCCCATCAGCGCGCTCGACATGCCGGGGACGGACCCGAATCTTCTTATTTTTTCCACGTTGCATGGTTCTCTCGGTCGCCACGATGTGCGCACAAAGGCAGCAAGTGCTGAGATTTGGGGTTTGACAGAGCAGAAGATAGGAGGATTCTCTCTGCATCCTCTTCACCCTCACCTCGTCGCGACGGCATCGCTCGATCGAACTCTGAAGATTTGGGATCTGCGCAAGATTAGCGGAAAGGGTGACCTTCGACATCCGGCTCTGCTCGGCGAGCACGAGTCTCGGCTATCTGTCTCTCATGCCAGCTGGAGCAGTGCCGGCGACATTGCGACGTCGAGTTACGACGACACAATCAAGCTTTACTCGTTTCCGGACGCTGGTAAATGGGCTGCAGGACACGACATATCTGGTGCGCAGATGCAGCCCGTACACAGCATCCATCACAACAACCAGACCGGTCGGTGGGTCACCATCTTAAAGCCACAATGGCAGAGGAGTCCGCGGGACGGGCTGCAAAAGTTTGTTATCGGAAACATGAATCGCTTTGTCGACGTGTTTGCTGCCGACGGAGAGCAGCTGGCGCAATTAGATGGCGAAGGCATCACGGCTGTGCCGGCTGTTGCACATTTCCATCCCACCATGGACTGGGTGGCCGGGGGCAATGCGAGCGGCAAGCTGTGCTTATGGATGTGAACGAAAGTGTAAAGCGTGAATGATACCATGTGCGCCGACAGGGGGTTGCGGGACTGTGTATTATTGTACTCATATTAGTGTGATATTGTCTACATGTGTGATGACCAACCGAATAACGACCTGCTGACTTGCGGCGTACTTGCAGCGTTGCGTTGCTCCTATCTTGCATCTTACGCTGATTGAATGCGTTAGTTCCAAGTCCTGTGTAACTCGGCATATTGCCGGCCGAATCCGTGTTATCCGTCTACACGTTTGGGGAGTCCATCAATACTAGCATTTCAACTCAGTATTTGGCGCATTGTCGATAGACCTAAGTTCCGTTGATACAGAGCCGGTAAACCCAAACTATAAATTGTGGGAAAGCTCAAACGTAGTTATTGGACACCTGTGTTCCGCAGCGACACCGCCTTCAAAAGCCACCGTCGGCAGCCATTCCAGGTTGTCTTACATGTGATCCTGGTCAGGAGCCGTTGTCTTCTTTTAACGTCATGCACAAGCGCCGGCTCCACTACTTGTCTCTTGTCAACCTTATCGATAATAAACCCATCCACCACCCAATCCTCTGAGGCGGTGACTGCGGGTGACAACCCACAAGGACGTGGTAACGGACCCTGCAACCTCGAACCAAGGTCTCAGGCACCCCAACTAAACTCGGCAGATAACTCATCACCTTTATCACACACAGCATGTAGTCATGCTGCCTTTCCCTGTGCGTGTTTTCACCGGATCCGAACCTCGCGACGCCCTGTTGTTCGTCTGCCTCTCGTCTGCGGGTCTATCAAACAGGCACACGCGGCAGCCTTCCGACCCTTGTTCCCGCCAACCCTGGCCTTGTGGGTCGCCGATGCTTGTTGTTGTGTAAAAGGCAGCTCGGGTGTCAAACATAGCATGCGGTCAAACATCTCCCGCGTCTAATCAAGCAATCAAGCAAGCAAACCATCGCAGTTTCTCGTTGAATCGCGGCTTGTTGCAGAGCCACGGCCCGCGCCCTCTTGTCAAACTCGGATACGGGCAAGGGTAATCGACGAGCGGCCGACAGTGACTCGGCCGACCGGCACCGCGACCTGTGCACCGCCCAACGGCCCGGTCATTGTCTGCCTGGCCTTGTCTTGGCTTATTGCATCGAATTGCAACATCCTGCCAATCCCGAGTCCGTCCTGCTAGGCTACGCTAGCTATCTCTCCGATCGGGTCTGGAGCGAGTGAAGTGGAGCTGGTGACTTAGCACGATCACGTTCACTTGAGCCCCATCCTGCTGACTACCAACCTGCCTTTCTGCCTTCCCGCCTACCTGAGCGACGACCAAATTTACCTACCAAAGCGAGCGCCCGGAGGAACTGTCCAGTCAAAACAATTCCTCCCGCGTCTTCGGCAGATTCGGCTTGGGTGAATCGGCTTCCTGACGGCCCACGAAGACAAAAGCACTGTTCACTCCCTCCCTCCCTCCCACACAGCTCACTTCCATAATAATGGGCCCTCCGCAACCATTATCACATGCCACTGGCACTGGCACTACACACCCTCCCTCCGACCTTCCATCCCAGCCGCAACAAGCGCACCCTTCTTCGGCCGCCGCACCCACCCGATCTCCCACCGCTGCCAGTCACGACGAGCACACGGTACGACGCGTGTCCAAGAAACTGCAGAAAAGACGCCGTGACGGCAACCACACACCCACTATGGAGCTACCCGAGCGGCTAAAAGACCACGGCGGCGACGCAGAAGACGAGGAGGATGTAATACAGCCGCAGGGCTACGGCGGTGGCATGTTCATGAACTTGAACCAGAGCATCTTCGGCCTCATCGCCGCTGCAGGGAGTAAAGTCGACTTTACCGACCGATTTGAGGGCCACAGCTCGGATGAAGAAGATGAAGGGGAGACACCGATGGCCATGACCGTTGCTGGCATTACGGGCTCGGCCCTTCGCGACCTGCAAGATGCACAAAGTACGGTTCTTAAAAAGCCAGCCGGCGCCAGTAGTAAGCCTGAGGGGCGGCACCGGAGGAAACTGTCGGAGAATAGACTTCTGCGATCAGTGCCGGGGCTCTCACGGCTCGCTTCCAGGTCCCAAATAAAGTCGTCCAAGTCAAAAACTGCCACGGAGCAGATACAGGAAGAGGACGAGAATGAAGACATGTCCGCCTCGCCTACAACGGATCAGCCCGACATCGAGGTTACGCGAGCTGACGGCGGCATGTTGGCGCCTGTCATGAGCAGAATGCTGGAGGCGCGTGCACAGATGGCTTCACGGCCGAGTTTCGACCTGGACAGGTTATCGGGCGAGCAAGGTCGAGCGGCAGACGCTAGCGAGACCGGTCCGACAGAGCTTGCGAAGAAGCTGAAGGAGATTTTTGAGTTTGACAGGCCGGAAGAGGTCATTCAAGGTGAGAAAG
The DNA here is from genome assembly GCA_033297225.1 of Diplogelasinospora grovesii. Classification (NCBI taxonomy): domain Eukaryota; kingdom Fungi; phylum Ascomycota; class Sordariomycetes; order Sordariales; family Diplogelasinosporaceae; genus Diplogelasinospora; species Diplogelasinospora grovesii. The sequence continues at coordinate 72,516 of MU853868.1, read as the reverse complement.
CAGAGCCCCCCGGTGTCCTAGAAGAAAACAACTGACGCCCGCTCCAGAATATCCTTGCTGGCTGCTTCAGCACGTCCTCCTCCAGGGCTACATGTACATCACGACACGACACATCGCCTTTTATGCCTATCTTCCCAAGAAAGCTGTACGTGCTCTACCAAGACCAAGGTCTCGACATGTTTGCTGACAACCTGCAACAGCACGAAGTCGCAAAGTCAGGATATCTATCCAAGAGCGGCAAGCGGAACCCCAAATACAATCGCTACTGGTTCCGCCTCAAGGGCGACGTGCTCTCGTACTACCGTGACTCGCAGAATCTCTACTTTCCAAGCGGCCAGATCGATCTGCGATACGGCATCTCTGCGGAGATTACAGATAAGGACAAAGAGGGCATCCACTTCGGTGTCACTACCAATCATCGCACATACCATTTCAAGGCTGACAGCGCGCCGAGTGCGAAAGAATGGGTCAAGAGCCTCCAAAGAGTCATATTCAGGTCGCACAACGATGGCGACAGCGTCAAAATCTCATTGCCAATTGAGAACGTGATCGACATTGAGGAAGCGCAGATGCTGGATTTTGCGGATACCTGCAAGGTTCGGGTCATTGATAACGATGAGACATACGCTATCGATGAGGTAAGTTCCACAGTTCCTCGCTGATGGAAGGGTTGAGATGTCGCCGTTTTCTGACAGGATTACAGTACTTCTTCTCCTTCTTTGGCTTCGGCAAAGAAGCGCTCAACGTCCTCCGCATTCTCGTTGAGGATTCGTCTGCACACACACCCGCTGCAAACGATCAGGCCCAGCTGCGTAAAACAGACGAGGACCAACCGGGTTACCATGAGACATCGTCGAAGCGGACCAGCACGAGCGGCAGTCACTCTCAGGTGCTCCCCAAAATCCGTACTAACAAACTCTCTGAAGGCGTCAGGGCCACACTCTCGCCCATCTCACCGGGTCGCAATCAGTCACCGAGCCCCCGTCCTAGCGGCGACTATTCGCGTAGTAGTTTTGACGCACTCCGTCCATTCACTCGTCGCAGTCTTGACCTTAACCATATTGCAGGCGTGCGCCAAGATTCTCCGCGGCGGAGTTTCAGCGACAGCCGGCGGTCGACGCGGGACCGTCTGGCCGACAGCAACACTCGCACCGAGAAGCACGGCAGCAGTGATTCCTATGTGCAGAGTCTTGAGGATCCCAGCCAGGCAAGCATCTCGGCGCTCGTCGCCTCGGGCAGCAGCGAGGACCAGTCAGCGAGCCAGATATTGAGAGGCAGCGATGTTTTCCACAGTCCCACGATCAGAAGGTCGGCATCTGCGACCGGATCACGAGAGGCGGGTGGCGTCACGGCTCCTCCTATCGTGCGGCATCCGACGTCTGGCTTGGTTAAGCACAGGCCAGGACATGCCGCAACCACGGGCCACGTTACGGATCCCAGTGCAGGCGAGAGGATGGGGGGTGGCCCGAACGCGCCAACATTGCAGAGCATCGCGAAGATGGGCGGGTATCCGTTCCAAAAGGCCAATGCCATCATGGGTTACTTGGATCGGCAGTCTCGCCGCATGAGCAATCTTTTGGCAACCGAGTCCATGGGCTATGTTGAGAAGGTTTCGGGCATGTGGAAAGGCGGGAAGAAGCACTATGATGAACCTTCGGGCCTGATCGCCAACGAAGAGGATATCGAGGATGATCCCGAGGAGAAGGCCAACTCCGAAGCCCGGTTCCACGCGCACTTTGCTCTCCCCGACAGCGAGAAGCTCCAGGCTGCGTATTTCGGCTACCTCATCCGGGTGCTGCCTCTGTATGGCAAAATCTATATCAGCGACCGCCATTTCTGCTTCCGCAGTCTGCTGCCAGGGACACGCACAAAGCTCATTCTGCCGCTCAAGGACATTGAAAATGTCGACAAGGAGAAGGGGTTCCGCTTCGGCTATGCTGGTCTTGTGGTTGTCATCCGTGGGCACGAGGAACTCTTCTTTGAGTTTGGCAAGGCCGAGAACCGGGACGACTGCTCAATAACGATACTGCAAAACATAGAGGCCACACGCTATCTGCGTGAGTCGAGCATATTGGACCGCGACGAGGTCGAAGATGCCCAGGCTGCGGCTGCCGAGCGGGATGCTTTGCAAGAGGCCCGAAACGAGGAGTTTCCGGACCACGAGATTCAGCTCCCCCGCCAAGCGACCGGTATCAACGAGGCACCGACAATTCTCTTTGATGACCCGAAAGCGTCCTTCCTAAACTTCAAGCCCTCCCAGCCGATGAAGATCACATGCCTGACCATCGGCTCACGAGGCGATGTGCAACCGTACATTGCGCTTTGCAAGGAGCTACTCAAGGAAGGCCATCACCCGCGCATTGCTACGCATGGCGAGTTTCGGGAGTGGATCGAGGGCCATGGCATCGAGTTTGCCCACGTCGACGGTGACCCGAGCGAGCTCATGCGCATCTGCATCCAAAACGGCACTTTCACATGGGCATTCCTCAAAGAGGCAAATTCCAAGTTCCGCGGGTGGCTCGACGACCTGCTCGCCACTGCATGGACCGCTTGTCAAGGCAGCGACCTCCTGATCGAGTCACCCAGCGCCATGGCGGGCATCCACATCGCCGAGGCCCTGGGGATTCCCTACTTCCGTGCCTTCACCATGCCCTGGACGCGCACGCGAGCATACCCGCATGCCTTCATCATGCCTGGCCAAAAGATGGGCGGCGCCTACAACTACGTCACCTATGTCATGTTTGACAATGTCTTCTGGAAAGCCACGGCGCATCAGGTCAACCGATGGCGGAACAATGTCCTGGGTCTGCCCAACACAACGCTCGAGAAGATGCAGATCAACAAGGTGCCGTTCCTGTACAACTTCTCGCCCTACGTTGTGCCGCCGCCCCTGGACTTTAGCGACTGGATCCGCGTGACGGGCTACTGGTTCTTGGATGAGGGCGGTGACAAGTGGCAGCCGCCCAAGGAACTGACCGACTTCATCGACAAGGCGCGCCGGGACGACAAGAAGCTTGTGTATGTCGGGTTTGGGTCGATCATTGTCCCGGACCCCGCCAAGATGACCCAGGAGGTCATTGACGCGGTGCTCAAGGCCGATGTCCGCTGCATTCTCAGCAAGGGCTGGAGCGACCGGTCGGACCCGAATGAGAGGCCCGAGCCCACGCTTCCTCCAGAGATTCTGCAGATCAAATCTGCCCCGCACGACTGGCTGTTCAAGCAGATCGATGCGGCAGCGCACCACGGCGGCAGCGGCACCACGGGCGCGAGCTTACGAGCTGGTATCCCGACCATCATCAGACCGTTCTTCGGGGACCAGTTCTTTTTTGGCAGCCGCGTGGAAGATTTGGGGGTGGGCATCTGCCTGAAGAAGTGGGGCGCCCACTCGTTCGCCCGCGCCTTGTGGCAGGCTACGCACAGCGAGCGCATGATCATCAAGGCGCGGGTTCTCGGCGAGCAGATTCGCAAGGTACGTATCTCATCAAGTGCTCATCAAATGACCTGCGCAGGGGTAGGGTGCTGACAGCGAGACAGGAAAACGGCGTCCAGGCGGCTATCCAATGCATCTACCGCGATCTGGAGTACGCAAAGAGCCTGATTAAGACCAAGGCGGGCAAGAATGCGTCCCGCCGCGTGAGTGCTGCAGGTGACGCCGGAGCGGGGGCAGATGAGGATGATGATGATGATGCCGAGGAAGAAGAGAGCTGGACGTTTGTGGGTGGCGACGCGGAGACGGTAGACGACCTCAGCCCGGAAGGCGTCATGAAGCGAACATCGCTTACAACGACAAACTACGACCACTGCCAACACGCGCTCGAGCGAGGGCCTCATCCGCAGGCCCTGGGGAGTCGAGTACTAGAGGGTGCGAGGGGAGCGGGGGTGAGTGGTTGAGTTGCTGAAGTTGTGCATTGAGTTGGTGAAGCGTTGGTGCTCGATGCCTTTACAGCATGAATTTCGAACAGCGTCACTATTACGACAAATGACACAGTCGGCAACGCAGCAAATTTGTCTAGCGTTGATTTGGTGTTTGCATGCAGTGCGCACCAAATGAAGATCCATACTAACTTGATGGCAGGCGGCTACGTTACGGTGGATGTTTGGCTGAACACATTCAAGGATATATATCATCAACCAAGGAACCAACCCCGGGACTAGGGACAGTACAGTGAAGACAGCAGCGAATGAAAGCAATGTTAAGCGCCTTTTGGATAATGCCATGGGTGAAAGGATTACACATATGGGACCTACGTGCAGGCTTCGACAAGAAAGGATGGAATGGCGGACTGGGCTACACATGGACAGGACATTAATGATTGTTGGTCTTTCGTGGAGTGGAGTGGAGTGAGAGCATGCATAGTCGGAAATTGTCTAGCGTGCCAGGCGTCACGGTCACGGTCAGATCACGGGCTCAGTAGATACGGGTTGTGTAGAACGGGTGAAAGGGGTTAGTTATTGGTTATTTTATATACAGTTTAGAGTAATGTTATTGTTTAGACCTGACCTCCTGCCAGTTCAGTCCATGAGACGTCAGGGTTGGTAAGTAAGGCGAAAAGTGGACATTTCCTTTACATAGCGAGTCAATAAGAAGATTAAGGGGCTTGGATGAATGGTAGTTAGCGACAGATTCCAATGTATGCACTATGTATTTGTGCCAGATGCCGCGCTGGAATGTGAAATGTCGCTATTTCACGCACCTGAGACAATCTGGTCAAGCCTATGGACTCAGACACCGCCTCCTGTCCCAAGACGCATACCTGTGCGAGGCTTAAGTACCACCAGCGTCCCTTGCATCCCTTGCATAACCAACCGCTGTTGACAATGTTCACTGTGATCACGGCTAAGATTTACAACTAGCCTTCTATTGTGCGCGCTCGACTAACAATGCAAGCCACCTCAGGTCCACAGGCCATGGAGACGCATGCTTCGCAGCTGTCAGGAGACGCAGAGCAGTGGCAGGAAACACATGATTGGCTACATCACGCCATTTGAGCATGCCACTGCAGACAATACCAGAGGAAGGTACGGATAATCGAAAACCTATGCCGGGAACAAGAGAGATAGATGCAAAAAGTTCACACATGACTCACGATATAAAGTATATATTTTGCTGCAGCAGAAAGTCACCGCTTTGCCGGAGGGTGGGTGCACAGTGATAAGAGCCACACACACCAGCCACCACAACCCCGCAATCGCGAACGGCAGCACGCAACAGCCGACGTGGGGAGCTTCTCAACAGCTGCGCGCCAATAAGCATTCGCGTAGCGAAAGCTGAGGCCTACTTGCCTGCAGCACACTTGCCTGCATTGTCCATCTGTCTGCACGTCGACAGATTCCCCCGGCGGCGGACCAGGAGTCGGCCCCCCTCAGGTACAAAAGGACAACTCCCGCCCACGCAAAAATTCCGGGTCCCTCGAGCCCATTTTCCTGCGGCCGCCGCTACCAATGTTACATCCATATAAACTACCAACGCTACTACGACAGATTACATCACACCACCACAAGGTGTAAGCAGCACAAAGGAGCTTTGACCTTTTTCTATTTTCTGTGCAACCTATCCGTTCCATCACCGGCATCGTTCTTCCTCTTTACCCAATTAAACCATCACCTCCTTCCGTTGCCTTTTTTTATACTAGCTGCCCTGCGATAATCACATCCCCGGCCGCGCCGCAGCGAACAACCCTCACAAAGTCGCAGCGCGACCAAACAAAGATCTGACCCAAGGACCCGCCAGTCTAGTCCAGTCCAGTTCGCTCGGACCATAACCTGAACCCCGCCATTTTCGACCACCGCTAACCCTCGTTCGACTCGTCGGTGCCCACCTTTTTTTAAACGTAGAGAGCTTGGACCACAGCAGTCCCGTCCGTCATTCAAAGTCGCGATCGCAATTGAGAAAGCTTCACGCCCGCTTCCGCTTCCGGCAAACACGTCAAGAAGCCCGCCGGTTTTATTTACTTGTGGTTGCTTCTACACGGCGCAAATCCTTCCAAGTACCGCACGGGCTCATTGTGTGATGGGTGTTTCGGCTTGCCTTTCCGCCGTCATATCGTCAAAGGTTCTTCCTCCTTGGGAAGCTCTGCCGTGAGTGTGCAAGCAAAGTGGGAAGATTGTGCAGCTCTGTCGTCCTCCCACCGCCCGCCAGGAGGCTTGCACTGATTCTCGAAGCGGATCATCTAGAAGCAATCGTTGCGTATGGACGCGTCATTAACCAAGTGATACCCCTCGCTGCACACGAGTCCGTCCAGGCAATAGCATCCCCGACCCTTGCCCCCGAATCAACATGAGCAAGACGGTTAGGCTAGGGACCCGGCTGCGGTACCCCATCACCATCACCAAGCTCCTCAAATCGCCCGGCGACGCGATCAAGAAACAGGAGCCGCTCTTCCGATACTCGTTCAAATGGACTAGGGAGGTTGGCGACCGCATCCACGCCGATGTCTGGGAAGAAGAACTGACGACAACCGTCGACTGGGAGTCGCCGACAGAAGGGGATCTGATAAAATGGCAGATCAAGGAGGGCGAGCTCATTGAGAGGGACAGGCCGTGCTTCGTGGTCACGGAGGCCTGCTCGCACGAGATCCAGTTCCAGGGGCTCTGCGCCATCTGCGGCAAGGACATGACCGAAGTGAATTGGGCGGCGGAGGGCCGCGACACGGAGCGCGCACCCATAAGTATGGTGCACGACCAGACGAACCTGACCGTCAGCTCGACCCAGGCACACCGCACCGAAACCGAGGCGCAGCGGCGACTGCTCAAACACCGAAAGCTCAGTCTGGTTGTGGATCTCGACCAGACCATCATCCACGCCTGCATCGACCCAACCGTCGGCGACTGGCAGCGCGACCCCACGAACCCGAACCACGAGTCCGTCAGGGACGTCAAGAGCTTTCAGCTGGACGACGGCCCGAGGGGGTTCGCGCGCGGCTGCTGGTACTACATCAAGATGCGCCCGGGTCTGGAGCAGTTTCTGAAGAAGATCTCGGAAATGTACGAACTGCACGTCTACACCATGGGCACCCGCGCATACGCGCAGAACGTGGCCAAGATCGTGGACCCGCAGCAGAAACTATTCGGCAACCGCGTCATCAGTCGCGACGAGAACGGCAACATGTACACGAAGAGCCTGCAGCGGTTGTTCCCAGTGAGCACGGACATGGTCATTATCATTGACGACCGCGCAGACGTCTGGCCACGCAATAGACCTAACCTCATCAAGGTCTCGCCATACGACTTCTTCAAGGGCATTGGAGATATCAACTCGAGCTTCTTACCCAAACGCCAGGACCTACTCACAGACGGGACTTCGGCCGGGGCAGAGACCAACGGCAGTGCCACCACGGAGAAGCCGATAAAGAAGGAGAAGCCCGCCTTAAAAGACGCCAAGGCGGACAAGGTCCCGCCCCTGGACGAAATCGTAGCCATCGGCGCAGACTCGGGCATCACAGAACAGCAACTCCAAGAGCAGGAGCGGACACTCGAGAAGCAGATTAAGGACCGCCCTCTACTGCTCCTGCAAGAGAAGCTGGACAAGGAGGACGAGGAGACAGAAAAGGCCTCAACGCACTCCCAAGACGTGCAGGAGGCGAGGACATCATCGCCAGTGCATCAACGGCATCAAGTGCTCGTCGACAACGACCATGAACTGAGGTTTCTGGAGGAGCACCTCACCCGCCTTCACAAGACCTATTTTGACGAGTACGACCGGAGGCGCGCGTCTCACCACGCCAGCAGCACGGCCGTCGACCTGGAATCGGTGCCCGACATCGGCGAGGTTCTCGTCACGCTCAAATCGCAGGCGCTGCGCGGTCTCAAGATTTGCCTGACCGGTCTCATACCGAACGGCACCGACGTGCGGCAATCCGAGATTGGTCTGCAGATTACAAGCTTTGGCGCCGAGATCCGCGACAAGGTCAGCAAGGACGTCACACATCTTGTGGTGAACACGATGCGCGGCAGGACAAAGAAGGTGCGGCAGGCGGTGCGCATACCCAGCATCAAGATTGTGACGCAGGACTGGCTGGCAGAGTGTCTGTCACAGTGGGCAGTCGTGGACGAGACGCCTTTCTTGTTCAATGTCCACCCAGAAGACATGCCCGGGGGGAGGAAGAACTCCGAGTCTGCGGTGATTGACACTGAGGCCGAGTCGGAGTTGGTGAGTGATGCGGACGAGACTGATGACAACGACAAGTCGGGTGCAAAGAGGAAGAGACCCAAGCTCAAGCTTATCAGTGCCTCGGGCGAAACGAAGGATCTTGTCGGTGGTATTGATGATGGTGCTGAATCTGACGTCGAAGACGAAGGCGCCGGTGATGATGGTGGTGGGAAGGTAGTAGAGGAAGATGAAGAAGGATTGCTACCGGACGACATCGAAGGACAGTTGTCTCCGATTGACGGGCTCAAGACCTTTAACTGGGGTTCAGCCGACGAGGAGCTCAACGAGTTTCTTGCGTCTGGGTCAGATGATGATGAAGATGATGAGGATGACGGGGATGGAGATGGGGACGAGGGGGATAATGCGGACGTGCAAGATACCGAAACCGAGGGAACAAGACCAGAGTCTAGGAAACGCAAGCACAACGACGAAGAAGAAGAAGATGATGATGATGATGGCAGCGGATCTGAACGACAACGACAGAGGAGGGATGAGAGCGTGACTAAGAAGCTTAAGCTGCGGAAGAGTCATCATGGCTCGTCATCCCTCCGAAATCAGTATAACGGTGGTAATAACGAGGTGGATGCTGCGGATACCAGCAGTCTACCGACGCCACAGATCACGGGTGATGAAGAGGAGGTGTCCCTCTTGAAAGACAGTAGTGGGAGTAGGGGTGGCCCAGCAGCAGTGGTGGACGACGGGAACATCTTTGATGATATCGACGAGGCGGAATTGGAGGCGGACTTCATGGCGGAGGTGGAGGCTGCTGATCTACGGCAGGAAGCTGAAGAGCAGGCTGCTAACGGGGAGAAGGGTTAGTTCCTAGCCTTGAGGGGTCTGTTCTTGGCGTTTGGCGGCTGGCGGCTGGCCTCTTAAGTTTGGTGTTAAACCTGGTGGTGGTTGGTGTTTTGGAGGGTCATCCATCCATTTTATTTTCGGTGGTGTTTTAAGTGTAGGAGTTTTTTGTACCATCTCTTGGGAGTGTTTTATGTACCTTGTCTTTTTGGTTGTCATTTTTTTTTTTTTTTTTTTTTTGGTTTCATTTGCGGATTTCAAACATAGCCTAGGAATGTAATTGCTTTAATGTCATGTTTTTGTCCTGCTTGATCGCATGTCCATACATAGGTACTCTGCAAGTCCGTGGTTTCTCTGAAAGGTGTGCGTGTGTGTGCAGTATTGTGTGGGGTGCAAGTAGTAAATATTATGTAATCCCGCTTTTCTCGGTAATTCCTCGCAACAACCTTTGCTCGAGCTTCCCTCCGGGTTGCTCTCTCGCGATCACATCAATTGACTAAAACGAACGAACAAGACATTTGGGCGCAGCACCCTCCCGCGTCGCCAATCGAATCCCAAGCAATCAATTGAAACGACCGACCGATTGAACAGCCCACGGGCCCAGACGAGAACAGACAGCAAGCAAGTGCAGGGAGAGAATCGGACAAGATGCCGCAGGATATGCCGCCCGTGGGCGGCTACGAGGCCGTTCAGTACAAGGTACAAACAAACAAACCAATGGAGGGTAAAACTGGGCGGGTCAAAATGGGAGTATGTATGCTGACAGAGGTTTAAAAAAACAAAAGAGAAACCTGCCAGCCCGCGGCTTCCGCCCGGCGACCCTCCTGCTCGGCGTCGGCGCCGTCATGACCTACGGGTGGTACAAGCTTATTATTGGGATTCGGGAGCAGAAGTGAGTACACACACATTGATTTTCATGCGCTATTTTTTTTGTTTGTTGTTTCCTGGTATAATTGGTGGCGTGGGTTGGAGGGCGGGAGCGACATATGTGGGGGAATACGGGTACACGAACGGGGAACACGGGGGACCATACGAGAGCAACATATCGGGGCGGATATTTGGGGAGAACACACGAGGGGGGCAACAAATGGGAGGAACTATGGGAGGGCAGAGGGGGGAAAACGCGAGGGACATGACGGGACCTAAAAGAGGGCACACAACGCGGACTTATGCCAAACATACGGAGGGAACGTACACGGGGATCGGCGCAAAGTAGAGCGAAACGAAATAGCAAGGGGAAATATACGGGAATCCGGAAAAAGAGAAAACAGGGAGGAAATATGAACGAGGGGGGATGAGGGACGGACGGACGGGACTGGACTGGAAAAGGATGGAATGCTAACATATGGCGTCTCTGCAGTGAATACGCGCGCGAAAAGATGTGGTCCCGGATCCATCTCATCCCCCTGCTGCAGGCCGAGGAGGACCGCGATCTCGTGAGAAGGCACATCGCCGACCAGGCGAGAGAGAAGGAGCTGTTGGGGGAGAACATCAAGGTTTATCACTCTGACAGGTACGCATACACACACAGCCCGAGACCGGGGGCCAGAGCCGAGCGCAGCGAGGTATTCCCAGAGTTTGAGGGAGTCCCAGACTGTAAAGGGGAGGTTGAAGAGAGCAGCCAGGGATTCCCGACTACCATGGGAATTTATAACTGGAAGTGGGGGGTAAATACGGTTAAGGCGGGGGGTTGGGGGGGAGAGAAAATGGGAGAAGGGGGGCGGGGACGGGATGAGGGGGCCGGAGCGAAAGAGGCATACAGAGATGGACTCGTGCTAACAGACTACTACTGCAGATACGTCCGCCCGACTTTCGCTGCTACGCCTGAGAACGTCACCAAATAGACCACCCATTTGACAAAATGTGCTGAGTCTGGGTGTAGAGTGGTGGACGTGGGAAGGAACCTTGGCGAGAGAGAATGGCCTCTTGAGAGACTGTCTCGAGACACACAAGGGTCAATGTATGTACATATCTGCTTTATAAGTGTATAGGAGAGCAAGTTCAGTACTAGATGCCCGGGTATCAAACGTCCCAACGACGGGGATATCCCGGCTACGTTATGTAGGTATGTTTTGTTGTGAGTTTGGTTGTCATTGGCGAGTTACATACGTGTCGGCCGTCTTGTCTTGTCGGTTGGACCGTGGTTGGCATCATGCCCGCTCAGCTCAGCTCAGCTCAACATCGTCGACCGAAAGCACACTGAATTCAGTCGTATGCCTACAGCCCGGGGTTCTGCTTTAAACACGAACCTAGGATATCTCTCATCCCCCACCCCCCTTTTCATTACGTTTCTTCTCTCTTCTTTTTCTTTTCATCATAAACCACGAAAACTGAAACGGGTTGTAATCATCAAAGCACCGCCCCTCCCAAGTCCCAACATAAACCCCACTGTATTAATTCACACATCCCCAACCCATCATGAAGCTCACTATAATTACCTACCTACTCACATTAACAAGGTGTTCACAACGCAACCTGTCACAACTCTATATAAACGGTAATATATCGTGCGGAGGGAGAGTGGAGTGGGGTATCATTTGCATGGTTGCGACAGAATACAAGAGCCAGAAATGTACTGAACCCCCCATGTCTTCCAACTAAACCGCAGATACGCATGCATGATACCCGCAATCATTAGCATACAGCACATCGAAAGTGAGGTCGGTGGACAGAGATGGACGGTAGCCGTAGACGAAGAATTCGATCGGGCCGAGGGCGAGGGGTGCATGCAGTCCGCTTTTGGGCTAAATGGGATTAGCCCGGGAGGAAGACGGGGCTACCTGGAGTGGTTGTGTTGCTTGGGGATGATATCTTGATCACGGTTCAGCTGGAGTACAAAGCGGTTGAGGTTGGGATGAGAGTGCTTGTTGTCTGTTTAAGTGTTGGGTGTGGGAGTGTTGGTTACGATAGGGTGTTGGACGACGATACCAAGTCATACGCCGCAGATCGCACACATATATAAAGGGCCTATGTTTAGCTGCTCCTGCTGCTAACGAATCTCTCCGTATGCGCCGGTCGAGGCGGCGGCTCAACAACACTCCATGCCAAGCAAGTCAAATCAATCGCAATCGCTTGGCTGCCAAAGTATTGTGTAAGTCGTTTCTACGGCACACGTAACGAGTTCAACCCAAGTCGCATGGGCGATACATACTTGGCGATTGCGGCGTAATTAGTACATACAACCGCTGCTAACCCACCGCGGAACAACAACGCCAGGGCCGGCCCTACAGTGACTTCCGGCGTAGACAGAATGCCTGCATCGCCCACCTAGAATCTCTCAAGATAGAAGTCGTGGCTTGGACCTATCCGCGTTTTGTATCCCATCTGCTCAGATGGGAGCGGGTTCTCTCCAGCGGCGGATGCGAGTGCGAATCCGAGATTGTGCCCAGTTCTCATGGCATACAAGCAGGCTGTTGGTTACATACTGAAATTACTCTACAGGTACGTATGTACCTACAGGAGAGCCATAATACACGCAAGGACTAACCGCGGATTTAATGTTCGACTTCTCCTCTGTCTCGGTAGCCGCTTTCCTAATCGCACATCACAAAAGTACCGCCCGCACATTAGAGGGAAGCACGGAAATGGATCATTAGGTATCAAATCATCATACATCCAAACACAAACAAGCCACCCAGTTGTTCCCAAGATATCCAGAGCAAAAGGCCTGCCGGCCAAACAATCCCGCAGCCAAGGTATCAGTCCCAGCATATACCGTGCCAAACGCCGCGCCAACCTTCAGTGTCCTCATCCATACAGCATTCCAACAACCCGTAGCTTTAGGCAGCCGCCGGCACCATCCTGAAACCCTCAGACACCAACTTGATAATGTCTTCATTCTTGTGCTGCAACAGGCCAAGAGCAAAGGCGACATCGTTCCATTGCCGCTCTGTGTCGCAGCGTGCAAGACGGGCAGCCAGTTTCTCAGCCAGTTGCTTGGCATGTTTGTCCTGTTCATCTCGTTAGCATTTATCCCATCTCCCTGTAAGTGTATCCGAGAACGCACCTTCTCCACAAACCCGAGCAAGAAGCGCACAATCCTGCGGAAGCTCTCCTCCTCCATGCGCTTGTCAGCCGACAGCAAGCTAAACATGTCGACAAAGTGGTTGTACACGGCATTGTCCTTGGTGCTGAGCTCGGTGAAGAACATGCGCGCAAGGTCTGCGATCCGCTTGTCTTCGTCCTCGAGACACTTGGCCATCTCGCCCAGCTGGCCCTTGACCTTGACCTGTCCAGCCAGGATGAGAAAAGTCAGCGTCATCAAGCATGTCCGCTTGACGGACGGATCCGGGTCTGCTAGACGGCGGTACAGGAAGTCGGTGTTCTCGTCGATCAGATGGTTGAAGCAGACGGCCATGTCACCCAGGGCAATAACGGCGTTGCTGCGCACCGTCGCGTCGGTCGACCGCTCCATGATGGTGATGAGCAGTGGCAGGTTGGCCTCGCAGTACTCGGACGAGACACACATCAGCTTGGCCAGGCAAAGCGTTGCCTGCGCCTGTAGACCCTTGTCTTTGTACGTGGTGTTGTTGGCGCATATCTCGCTGACCATGGGACCGAACATGGCCAGGAGCGAGCTCGGTCCGTAGAGGAGTTCTCGTTCACGGATGTGTGCCATGGCCTCGGTAAAGTCATCCTCGGTTGTGCCGCCGATCAAGTCGAGTTCGTCACCCTCCTCGGGCGCCGGGGTCTTGTCTTTCATCTGGGCCGAGGCCTTGCGGCTGCCGGTAGACATGGTGCTGGCAGACAGAGACGACTGCTCCTTGGCGGCCGCCGTGGTCCTCTCCTTTTCTTGCTTGCGGCGCTTGAAGTCTTGCTCGCACAGCTCAAGATGCACAATCTGCTTGATGGCAACGTGGCCGACAACGAATAGCAGTTGAGAGAGGGCAACAGTATTGTCCTTCTTTTGCTTCTTTGTCGGGCTGGCTGGAGGCTGCTGGGAAGGGCCAATGACCGTAGCCTCACCAGCCTCCTCGCCGTCGTTTTCGGGAGTCGCTGCTGGACTGGGCACTGACCGAGTCTCGTCCCGGGTGCTTGGCCGAGAGGCTTGCTGAGAGAAAACAGCCCTCGCCTTGCGCCGGATGATTTCGGAGCAGAGAACATCTGGATGCCTCGAAATGGCGTAGATCGCGTTGATGGCCTGTTCAGCGACACCGTACCACTCTTTGCTCTCCGACGGCACCTCGGTGATGGCAGCCAGTTTGGCCAGCACCGCGTGGTCGTTGGGTAATCTGGAAAACTTGACCGTCGACTCTTTTGCCTGCCTGCCGGTGGGGTTGATGCGACGAAGGGCAACGCACGTGTACTTGGCGAGTTGCAAGTCTGCGCGGCCGTGAGCGCCAAGCCCAGTCCGCAGCATCGTTTCCATCTCCCCAACCACAATTTCCGGGCTGGCAGTGGCGAGCATGCCGAGGACGATGATGGCACCGCGCCGCTGCGTCCGCGAGATCTCGCGCTTTTGCACGCCATACACCTGCCACAGCTTGGCGACGACCATGTCTGGGATCATGCCTCCCTTCATCATCGTGCTCAGCAGTTGCTCAAGCGAGGTGAGCTCTGCCGGCGTCGCGCCAAACGTGAGACTGATCATGTTCCGCGCAATGTAGTTTGCCGCATCATTCGGGCTGAATGTGTCCGGAGCCTCGAAGAACAGCCGCTTGTAGCACTCGATGAGATGAGTCTGCACGCCCTTGCCCTCGTCGCTGTTGCCCTTGGTCCAGATGAGTCTGAGCATGCGACGGATGCCGACCTTGTTCTGCTCGATGTTGTACGCGTCGCCAATCTCAAAGTAGTCCATCGCCTCGATGACTTCGCTCTTGTTCCTGGAACCGAGCAGTTGGCAGACGGTGCCGGTTGACTCATGAAGGACGTCGATGAATTTGAGCGCCTCCGTGTAGTATCGCTTTGTGAGCGTGAGCTTCTCGATGGCTTCCGAGGTTGCCGCTTCTTCCTGTGCTTTCCGGATGGCTGCAATCTTCTCTTCGTCTGTCATTTCGGCAGGTCTCTGCTTTTGCGGGGACTCGATCTGAGTGGCCTCATCCAGCAGCTCAGCGTCTACAGTCGCGTTTGCCCTGTCTTCGCCAAGTCCAGGCGCATCCGCAGGCGGCTTGAGGGCATTGAGCTCGGCTTCAACCTTGTCTAGGCGTTCCTGCCAATCTTTTCTCGCCAGTTGTGCGCCGTGAAGAGCGGTAAATGGATGAGTTCGGATCAAGGTCCCGAGCAGCTTAATGGCATTCCTCCGCACATGACTGCTCTTGTCTTCGAGACTGCGGCAGGCCAGCTCGGCCGCCTTCTGTCTGCGCTTGGGGAATTTCTGTTCCAATTCGCACAACTTCACGTAAACCTGAATCGTTCGGCATCGGCAGTACGGGTTGATGTCGAGGAATCGCTCCTCAAGCACATCGAAGAAAGCGTTCATCTGAGTCTTTTGGTTCTCGCCTCTCTCGTCTGACTTGCTCAAGTGCGCAAGCATGTTTCCGAACACTTCGATCAGGGCAGATCTGAGCGTGTATGACTACAACATGTCAATGATGCACATCCGTCGCGCCTGGGAATCTTCTTACCTCGCTATCCAGTTGCTTCGCCAGCAGGGTGACTTGCTTAATGACCAGCCTGGGAGCCAACTCTGACAACTTGACCATAAAAGACGAGACTGATTTCGGCCCCTTGGTGTCGTTACTATTGAACTCCTTGTTGCTGAGTTCCCTCAGGATCTCGTCCGCGAGTTGGGGATAGTCGTATTGCTCTGCCAGGATATGAAGGAACTCGGCCATTGGCTCCGACAGGTGCTCGAAGTAAGTCAGGTTTTGGACAATGGATATTTGCGCAGCTAGTCGACGTCAGAGAATGTACTTGGCGCCAGTCGCATCAGACCTACCGTATCCATGGCCATGGTGCTTCACCGCAATGCACAGCACCTTGAAGGTGTGCATGCGGATGCTGGTATTTTTGACCCTTTGCTCGCTCTCGAGGATCATGTAAACTGGCCGCGTCAGTAGTCCAATGAAGGTGTCGCGTTCTGAGGTTGTGAGGAAGATCTTTCCCAGCTTCAACCGCAGCACTTTGCACATGGTGTTGAGCGCCGTCTCCAGCTGTGTCGACGAATCCCAGCTTCCATCCTTGCTAGCGCCGGCGTCCTTCTTTCCCTTGGGTTTGCCGCGGCCTCGGGCTGGTACCGTCGTCGACGACTTCTCGGCGGCCTTGGTCTCGACAGCGGCGATCGTCCATTGCAGCAGGAAGCCGTAGATCTCGAGCAGCTGTTTGTGGTGTGTCAACAGCTCCTGCTCGTCGGACTCGAGGTCGTGGTGGATGACGTCGGCCTCGGCGGCGAGTCCCGATGTGATCAGGTCGAAGATCTTGCTCAACGCATGCGCCGAGAGGAAGGACGTGTACCTGGATTTTTTGAACAGCTCAGAAACATGTTCCTGCCCAACGTGACGGGAAGCAGAACCAGGAGGACGCGGACGGCGGACGGGGATGGGTGTCACCTCGCCTAGCGACAAAGAAGATGCTCCAGAAGATGAGGAGGGGTCAAGAGAAATGGGTGCACACTTTAGAAGGAACTGCAATGAGTCGAAGATTTGACTGCGCGTTATGGCATCCGGATTCTCCGCGACGGCGTCGACGATGGGATTCAGGATACTGTTGATGGCGCCGTTGTCCGCGAGCGATTCCGGGTCGTTCTCGCAGTCTAACAGCGCTCCATCGGCCTCGGGCGTCGGGATGCCGGCGGGATCGCTCATGTAATGCTTGAGCGCATCGTTGATGTCAAAGTTGACGCTGTCCATCGTGGACAAACAGCGGTGGGGTATCACGGGAAACAGGCGCAGTGCAAAGAAAAGAATGGAAGGAAAAGACTTTTGGTCTCAATAAACGGAGACTAGTGGCCGCCTGTGGGCGCTGTGAATACTGTCGCAAAAACGATGCAAGGTGAAATGCACATGCAAAATGCGAAATGCGAATGCGCTCTGGCTTGTGGTGGTGCACTTTCCCCTCGATTTGCGCCTGATTTGCGCTTGTTTGCTGTGGGGGGACCCTGGCAACGGCGCTCAAATGTTTGTTGACTTTGGCAGAACGCGACTGCCCTGTCGGGCGTGGGACCCGCCGGCAATAAGCGAAAGTTCGCGTCGGCTGTCCGCCAGCGCCCGACCCCTCCATGAACTGCCAGCCGTCAACAGTGTGAATTGGGAGCTGTGGTATTAACACACCATATTATTGTTCGCTCCTGCCAATTGGATTCGTTCTTGATGCTTATTCTATGACGGCGAATTGACGAAGGTCTACGTGCAACCAGAAGTGGTGCACCGCTAGTAAAACGTCAAATACGTCTAGGCAGACCTGCTGGACCCCGAGGTTCTTTCCTTACTTGCGCGCCGTCCCGCCAGTCCCCTCGATGGCGACCACAGTCTCTGCGCCCCGACGTCGGGCTGAGGAGTTTAGGATACATGAAGATGTACCGTCGACGGCGGATACGGAGATGAACGAGGACGTTGTGCATGGTGAGGAGGAAGAGGAGGCCGAGCCGGTTGAAGAGGCCGAGGAGCAGGAAACCGACGACGACGGCTCAGACGACGAGGCATCCGTGGACAGTAATACGCAATTGGACATGGAAAAGCTACAGAACAGTTTCCCGGGGTTTCGCAACAAGTATCGGCTAATCAAGCGGATCGGTGAAGGTTGGTCAAGAAGATGCGCTCCATGGTCTGGGACTCAATGGCTAACCACTGTCGTGCGGCACAGGCACATTCTCCACGGTCTACAAGGCGGAAGACTTGCAATACGACTACTACGATAATTCGTGGGATCTTGACAAGGAGAACGAGAAGTGGACGCCGCCGCCGTTAAAACGGACAGATTACAGCACCCAACACACCAGCCAGACACTCGACCATGCTCAGCGCTCAGCACAAACGCTCGGCCACTCCAGCGCAACACTCGACTACATGCAACATCGCGAACAGCCGCGGCGCAGGCCCAAATATGTAGCCATCAAGAAAATATACGTCACTTCCTCCCCCACCCGCATCCTCAATGAGCTCGAGCTGCTGCACGACCTCCGGGACTGCCAAGCCGTGTGCCCCCTAATAACAGCCTTTCGCCACACCGACCAGGTTGTTGCCATATTGCCCTACTTCCGGCATACCGATTTCAGGGAATACTTCCGCAAGATGACGGTGCCCGATATGGCCATCTACCTGCGCTCTCTCTTCACTGCGTTATCCTACGTCCACCACAAGGGCATCATTCACCGGGACATCAAGCCGACAAACTTTCTGTACGATCCCACGTCGCAGCGCGGCGTGCTCGTCGACTTTGGGCTGGCCGAGAGGGAAGGGACTGAATGCAAGCCGTGCCTCTGCCACGACGACCCGAATGTCCGCAGGAGCCGTCTGCGGGCGGCACATCTCGCCGGCACCGGACCGCACAACGGCTACCCGAAGCAGGACACCCGTCCGTCGCGGAGGGCGAATCGCGCCGGCACGAGGGGGTTCCGCGCCCCCGAGGTTCTGTTCAAGTGCACCGAGCAAACGACCAAGATCGACATCTGGAGCGCCGGCGTTATCCTCCTGACGATCCTGTCCCGACGATTTCCCTTCTTCAACTCGGCCGACGACGTCGAGGCCATGATCGAGATAGCAACCATCTTTGGCCACCGGCGCATGCGCGCCGCGGGGCAGTTGCACGGGTGCATGTTTGAGACCACCATCCCTACCATCGGTAACGTCGGCTTCAGCTTTGAGCGTATCATTCTCTGGAGCACGTGCCGCAGTGATGACAGGGAGGGATTGAGCAAGGACGAGAAGATGGCGGTTGAGTTTTTGGCGAGGTGTATGGACTTGGATCCTAGTAGGCGGATCAGTGCGGTGGAAGCGCTGGACCATCCCTTCCTCATGATGGGCATGGACGAGACCATAGAGGGCACAGGCGAGACAGAAGAGGACGAGATGGACATCATTAAGGTGCAGGATCATGCGTAGCACGCTGCTGGTCGGAAGGGGGGTCGTAATTCTGTATCATAGTGTACATATATATAACAGTGCTTTGTTGCGAGATTTGGCGTCCTGGCGCAGCAGTTAAGGGTATCGCGGAGATCATGGCGGGTGGAATACACACGGAGCGACGCAATAGATATTTTAAGGTATTGAATAACAAAAGTCACGTTTTGCAAAACTGCGGTGCGGGTTTGTCAGTTGCCCCTTAACCCCCCTTTCCGGTGGCAATTAGTTTGTGTGGTTCGCGAACTCACGTGATCGCGCGCGCGACCAAACTTCCCCGTGTTCAACACGTTCCTGATTCATGACTCGGCCCCCCACTCCATCCAATCACCGTGCCATACATCAACCAACACCCCCCACGTACTCACTGATTGGGTCGCATCTGAGTGTAGTAATGTGATTTTGATTGCTATTCGGCATCATCACGAACTGAAGATGGCGGCAGACAAGGTGGATGCGGCGGCTGAGTTGGACTTCCACCATCCATTCACGCCCTACGACGTGCAGCTGGAGTTCATGCGGGCGGTCTACTCCGTCCTGGAAACCGGAGACGGCCAAGTGGGAATCCTGGAGAGCCCGACTGGGACGGGCAAGTCTTTATCACTAATATGCGCGGCCCTGACCTGGCTGCGCAACCACAAACGGGGGAAATACGAGTCCTCGTTTAATGCAGTGGCGGACGGCATGCAAGGCGAGCCGGACTGGATGATTGAGCTTGCTTTGAAGCGGAAGCGGGAGGAATTGACGCGAACATGGGAGGAGCGAGAACAGCAGCTGAATAAAATCCGGCAGAGGGAGAGGGTGCAGGAGGACAAGGGACGGGGGAATAAACGACAGCGTGTCGACCATTCAGACAGTGACAGAAAAGGGGCGGTGGATGAGGAGAAGGAGTTTCTTATCAGCGACTGGCACGACACCCAAGATGAGGATAACATTGAGGGCGAGGCGACGGGGGGACTGAGTAAAGAGACCCGGGACCTCATGGAAAAGGTCGGGTTGGGGGGTTATAAAAGGAGGGAGGATGAGAAGAGGGTTGAGACTGAGGATGAAATCAAGGTATACATACCAGAAAAGAAAAGACAGAAAAGAAAAGGGGCTAACTGGCTAGATATACTACACGTCTCGGACACATTCACAGCTAACGCAGTTCATATCGGAGCTGCGTCGTCCGACGTTCCCGCCTTCCATCCCTCAGAAAACGGACGGTGGGAAGGATGAACAAGGGGAGAGGGAGGGGGAGGTAGTGAAACAACTACCGCTATCATCCCGACAGAAGTTGTGCATCAACCCCGGTGTGGCGCGCCTGGGTTCATTGTCGGCTATCAACGACCGCTGTGCAGAGCTGCAGCAGTCTAAGAGTACAAAGTGTGCGTTCATGCCCGACGATGAAAACCTCAAGGCTACGCATCAGTTCCGGGATACCGTGTTGGCTACACTACCGGATATCGAAGACGTTTACCGCATTGGGAAGGAAATGCAGGTCTGCCCGTATTATGCATCGAGGACAGCCATCCCGGGTGCAGAGGTTATAACGTTACCGTACCCCCTGCTGCTGCAGAAGAGTGCGAGAGATGCACTGGGGATCAAGCTGGAAGGGAACGTCGTCATCATTGATGAAGCGCACAACATCATGGACGCCGTTGCGAACGTCCACGCCGCAGAGATTCGCCTCAGCGAGTTACGTCGGGCGCGCCAGATGTTGGGGGTGTATGTGAAACGGTTTGGCAAAAAGCTCCAGGGTGAAAACCGCATCATGGTCGCGCACGTAGGGCGGGTAGTGGAGTCCCTCACCGAGTTTCTCGACACCACATTAACCAAGGTAACCCCTGTTTCAAGGTTTTCTTTTTGTAAGGGGCGCTAATGGTAATAGGGGGGTAATGACGGCATCGCGGACACAAATCTGCTACTAAAAGCCCGCGGCGCAGACCAGATCAACCTGTACAAAATCATCCGGTACATCCAGGAGTCGAAGCTGGCGTACAAGGTCGAGTCCTATGTCGCCCATGCAGAAGAACAAGCTTCGGATCCTGCCAGCGTACCCCGAAAGTCGACACCAGTACTGCATACGTTGGTCTCCTTCCTCACGGCACTGACGAACCTGAGCAACGAAGGGCGGATATTTTACGAAAAGCTACAACCCACACAGAGTGGTATTGGCAATGCGGATATCAAGCTGTCGTATCTGCTCCTCTCGCCCACCCATGCATTCTCAAGCATTGCAAACAGTGCAAGAGCGGTGATATTAGCTGGCGGGACGATGACCCCGTTTGAAGACTACACCGCGCACCTGTTCCCAACCCTCCCACCCACAAAGATCACAACATTGAGTTGTGGACACGTCATCCCCAAGACGAACCTCTGTGTGTGGGCACTGGGGTCAACACTACCCTCACCCACGCATTCAAACGCGCTTGATCCGTTCATGTTTACCTTCTCACAGCGCAGCGACAAGAAGATGATTCGCTCGCTCGGGTTGACACTTCTGAATGTGTGTTCAGCGGTGCCCGATGGGGTGGTCATGTTTTTTCCCAGCTACGGGTATCTCGACGAAGTGGTAGCTGTTTGGCAAACCGCCGAACCCAATACAAAAAGTTTATGGGACCGGCTAGCACTCAAAAAGACCGTTTTTAGAGAGAGCAAAGGAGGGTCAAGCGATGATACACTGCAGGAGTATACCCAAGCTATACTGGACCCACCGAAGGAAGCAACAACGCGAGGGGCACTGTTACTAAGTGTGGTAGGGGGCAAGATGTCGGAGGGCATCAACTTCTCCGACCGCTTGGGTCGGTGTGTGTTGATCGTTGGACTGCCGTACCCAAACAGTAATTCCCCTGAATGGAAAGCGAGGTTGGAGTATATCGAGAGCAGTACACTGTCCCGACTGACCGACAGTGGAACGGACAAGGGGAGAGCGGTGGAGGAGGCAAAACAGGCTTCCCGGGACTTTTATGAGAATGCTTGCATGAGGGCTGTCAATCAGTCCATTGGACGGGCGATACGGCACAGAAATGACTACGCGGCCATAGTGCTGATTGACAAACGGTTCGGGACGAGGCAGATCAAGCAGAAACTGCCTAAGTGGATTCGATCGGAACTAGTGGAGGGGAGTCAGTATAAGGGGTTGCAGGGGCTGATGGGGGCGCTGAGTGGGTTCTTTCGGGGGAAGAGGGGGACATAACCAGGATAGGGGTGAAAATAAAAATGTCGACCTTTTTGTAACGGAATAGTCTTGAGCGACCCGGGCCTAGAAAAGTCCCCTTCTCTCTCCAAGAGACAACCCCTTTAGTTGTTTAAGCTTTCGTAGTAAGTGGCAAAAATGACATTGGCGCTGGAATCGCCGGGAATTGAGCCCGACGTGGGGGTCGAACCCACAACCTTGAGATGACGGAGAGTCCCGTAAGAGTCTCACGCTCTACCGATTGAGCTAGCCGGGCCTCGATTGATGTTCGATGAAGCAGACTGCCGGTGTAGGTCAATTGTGTCTGCAAACACCATGGCAATATTGGTAAGCTTTTGCGTGTTAGTTGCCCTGTCGTGCGACGAGGTCGAGGCGGAGGCGCTGGTACAACCTGCTCGGCGGGTCCGACACGACCGCCGTGGCGATGCGCAGCGCCGTGTTCTACCTCCGATATCTCGGGTACGGTCATTGATCAGAGCCTTGAAGCGATTGCCCAGGCCCCAGATCCTCTTGGCGTCATCCATACCGTTATACAAAGGCCCATCATCGCGAATCTCCAGCCTGTCCTCGTCGCAGGAAAGTCCCAATCCCGAAGTCAGACACGTAAAAGTGAAAACGAAGTAGAATGGGAAATCGTCCCAGATCAATATCGAGGAAGTTCTCTGCTTTGAGCATTAGTAACCTTGTATGGCCACCTTTGTACGGTATAACCGGCGATGGCCTTTGCTTACCGAGTCCCCCGTTTCCCAGTTCAAGTTCAAGTTCAAGTTCACATCCGGAGTCGGGGTCATCCTCTGACTCTGGACACCGGCTGATGTTGTCAGATCCAAGTCGAGTCGATGCTGCCTCAAGTATGCCGCTTGCTGCTCCGGACCAGGCAGGATACGATTCCATGCTGGCCTCTTCGAAGATCTTGAGCTTCTCCAGGTCCCCGGCAAGGCTTCTGATATCTTTGATCGCTTCGTTGTCACGCTCCTGCTCGGGTACTGGAAGAATTTTGTACAGCCTTTCTACCAGGTCCCGGATATCGCTGATGAGCTGCTGAAGCTTGCTCGTGTCGTTGATTGCCCATCTGGTCTTGTCGATTAAACTCAGACCCTGCTTCCCATGCCCCTGACGCTTGCCGAACCACTTCAGCCGCTTCAATCCTGAGTTACTGGGATATGACTGATCTTGTCCGGGTGGTCTAGATCGGGATTCCGGTCTTTATCCCCCTTTTCCTTGAGTACACCGTGCTTCTCTCCCCAGATGATGAAACTTTCTTGTTCGCAGTCGAGTTTGAAGAGAAGGATTTGGCTCTCGGTGGACGTCAACTGTGCTGCCTTATACAGTTGGAAGTATTCGAGACAGACGCTAAAGGCTGGCAGAGCACCCAAGACAAGCCCGGCTACTTCCATTTTCGAACTAACACAGTCTGATGCGGTCTTGGAGACGACTATCAAGGGGGAAATCCAAGTGGAGGCAGAAAAGGTGCTTGTAGGTTGCAGACTGACGACTTCACTTCGATGAGAGAAGCAAGCCTTAAGGAGAACCGGCACTCTTAAATCTGGCCCTAAGGCATCTTTTGGCCTGTGAAGCGGTTGCCTTGACTGCTGGGGCTGAGCCGCGTCACTACGCGCGATGCAGATGTCTAAAGTGGGCTCAAAGCTGAGATGTACAATGTGCAGGTTCCTATACGTTTCTAAACCGGTCTATTGCTGTGGCTTAATGACGCTTTTCCTCGCAGCTACCTCGCACTTCAACGTTCGATTCAGGTTCTAAGAATCTGGATTTGTAACTTTTCCACGCTCAATACCGGTAGTTTCTCGCTTTTCAAGCGTCTAAAACCTTAATTTCGCTGCCAATCGCCGTGACGCGAAGTCATACCTGTTATTAAAGGAGGAGTTTCCTGTTAGAGCGAGCTGAAATCTGTACATCAAATTGAAACCACTTAATGTCTAAATATGCCGCTGTCACAAATAAGCAACACTTGAAAGTTAGGGGCCTGAAGTTTTATGCCACGCGTACCAATGTCAAATATACACCGCGTCAATAAGCGATTGGCAAAGGGTTGTTTAAATACTCAGTCATCAATCCTCCAAATCCTCTGAAGATTGTTGCACCTCTTCGGGAGCATCACCGCCAAAGCAGTGCGGTGGTAGAAAAGGGAAGGAACGTTTCAAAATGCGCTGCGCAATGGTCGCAAATGATAGGGCAAATGCAATTGCCTTAGTCGCATGTGCATCAATTGTCGGAATTCTTTCTTTCACACTCACGCTCTGGGTCTGACTGTCTGAACATGTAGTGTACGAGATAAGGTACCCTCCAAGCTCTGTAAAAATATGTGGACTACGGATAAACGCGGATGGCCACTTCTTAAGTTCTTACAAGGCTGGGGCCAAAAGTGAACTCGACTAAGTGACGCACAGACCACACAGTGCAGCTCAAAATGGCCTGGGCTGGCCCACTGTAACTACAGTGGCCCAAAATCTACATCGTTTAGATCAATCCCATCCTCTTCAACTTCTTCAACTTCTTCTTCTTCCACCCCTAGCTTTATATCCAGAGGGTCTTCTTTTTTCCTTTGCGCTGCAAATCTGCGTGACCTTTAATCGGTTGGTTAGGTGTGCGGGAAGGTATGGGCCTAAAGGTATGCAGAGAAGCTGCGCCACAGCTGGTCTAAGTTCCTGAGACTAGGATAAAAATGGTCTTAAAGCATGCCTTAAATTTTTACAGCATCCCCCTTGCAGCCAAAAATACAGTGTGGGAGTGATAATGTTGACATTCGCACGGTGGCACGGACCATATCTCTCTTTGCGTTGTGCTTACTTTTGGCCCCAGCCTTCGTACTCCATGAGCTTGACACCCTTTCCCCTAACCCTGACGCGTAAGTCTAGAGCTTTGGCCACATTCGGCCTCCACCATTGAAAGTTCTGGCCAAAACCGTTTGACATTGAGACCCACAAGGGCAACTAACACGCAAGAAAAACTTTCACTCACATGCCCTGCTATCTCGCACACATAAGTCACCTGCAACGACACTTTATTCATCGAACAACAAACGAAGCCCGGCTAGCTCAATCGGTAGAGCGTGAGACTCTTACGGGACTCTCCGTCATCTCAAGGTTGTGGGTTCGACCCCCACGTCGGGCTCAATTCCCGGCGATTCCTACGCCCATTACTTTTTGCACGCAGCAAGGGTTGAGAGACTGAACCGGCTGTCACTGGAGGCTTCTACATCATCTTTTTCGACATTGACACTCAAGCGATAATGTCTTAGAAAAGCTTCTACACCACCCTATCCCAACTTAGTTATGATCGTAGTCTACAGTCCTTCATATGGTGTCGATTCTATACCGTCGCCTCCTGAGAGTCCTGACCCTTGATACCAAACTTGTCCAGCTCCTTCTCCGTCCATTCCCACAGTTTGCCAGCAAGTTCGTCGTTCATCCCATCCCTTCTCAACTTGGTCTTATTCCCCACCGGTTCATAGTACGCCCCGCCCTCCAGCGTCTCCCGGTTCGCAGTTGCGCACCAGGCCAAGTTGTATGCGCCCTCCTGTGGGGATATCATGCTGAACAGATTCGTCCCGTACACGATAGCTCTATTCACCCTGCTCAAGTTCCCCACGAGTGCAGTGTTGATAACCCCTGGGTGGACACTGACTGTGCGTATCTGTGGATACCGTCGGTTCATCTCGCGTGCCCACAAGACAGCTGCCAACTTTGCCTGGCCGTATTTGACCCACGTGTTTCTCTCCTTTTGCTGTGTATGAAGGGTATCGAACAGGATCCCGCCCCGAGGATGGAGGCCGTACCCTTGAGACGTAGCCATCAACAGACGCACATCTGAGCCAGGAGTGGCGGCTGTCTGCAGCAGAGTAGGGAGGAGGAGGTGGATGAGAGCTGCATGGCCAAAGAAATTGGTTCCGAACTGGATCTCGTGCCCGTCGGAGGTGACTGCGCTGGGGACGGCCATTATGCCTGCGTTACATACCAGAACATCTAGCCGGGGGGTCTGTGAAGAATCCGGGGATGAAAAGGTGGAGAGAAATTTGGAAACTGCGGATTGTACAGTAGATACACGGCCTAGGTCGCATTCGAGAAAGGTAACGGGCACGGTTGCGGATAGGTTATGGAGAGCAGAAATCACGGACGCTGCGGCCAGGGAGTTGCGGCCGGTGAAGAAGAGGTGGGATGGGTTGTGGGTTACTAGGTGGACTAGGAGCTCTTTGCCTATCCCTGCCGTGCCTATTATCATGGTTAGTATACCGTGAGAATCGAAAAGCGCAGCTTTGGAGAAGACTGAAAGGTAGGGGGAGACATACCGCCGGTTACCAGAATGACCTTGCCTGATAGGTCTGGCACGTTTTTTGATGGGTCATATTCGGAGACTTTCATGATTACTTATTCGTGATTGGTGCGCTAGGAAAGGAAGTTGGTTGTGCGTTTTGGTTGGAGATTGAGGTACAGTCTTTGTCGATCACAACTGGAAACTCAGATATTCGAAATTGGAGATGTAAGGAGGAACGGATGGCATTTTAGAAGACGAATCTTTAACTTAAATAGTAATTCTCTTATCTTCTGCTGGGCCTCGAGAAATTCTTTCATTCTGCCTATCACGCGTTGTTGACGGTGTAATTATTTCTCCTGGTGTTAGGGGAAAAGTGTCCGAATGCCTGTCTGGAGCGGGATAAGAGTCGGGATAAGAGAGAAAATCGGGCTAAGGAGCGGGTTAGTTAGGCCTTATAGAATCCCTGCAAAGAGTAACAGGGCGGGCGATTTTACTGGCGGCCAGAGATTCGACCGATTGGCGCAGCTAACAAATTATTCATCTGGGTTGCCGCATGGAAGTGGCGCGGCAAAGATATGGATTCCCTCATAAAAACGCATCTTTCCTTAAGCGAAGCTTTGCTTAAGAGTGAGACCAGAAATCTTGTTCACGATTTACCACTGTCTCTGCTAGGCCAGATCGACACCTACGCAGCCAGACACCAAGGTATCAGATAAAAATAAACTCATCTTGGTTCCCGTCATCCCAGCTCGCCCGCTTGCCGCTTGCAGTCGGACCCTCAGGACCATCAGACCACAAGCCTCAAGGGTTAGGGCTTCTAGTGCGAAAAAGGCTCGAAAGGGCATCATGCCGTTGGCTCCACACGCGATGGATTCGGCAATCGACCGGTATTCGACCGATTGGAAAAAATTACTATGTACTGCCTCGTTTTCGGATCGCTATGATGGAACGCTTGTGCACAGAGGCCGAGCGCACAACAGCTAACGGCACACGGCAAACGGAGCCCAGCTCAGCGCTAGAAAACGCTTTGAAGTGCCACAAGATGCAGGTTTCCCCAGATGGGGAGACGTGTCGACCGGGCATCCGGGTTGTGACCGCTGACCGCTTGGAAGGTCTGCCCGGACTACTACATGTAATAAGCATGGGTGCGAACCCAATGAATCTTGGAGAAGGTGGGGTAGCATCCTTCTCCCCGCAGTTCGATTGGCTACCACTCATGTCGTTCTTTCCCCAGACCTTCCCACACCGACGCATGGAGATGCATGTGCTGCCCCTCCAATTCCGCTCGACAACCGACAACCGTGAGCAACCCTCCATCAGTGACGGACTTTACTCGACTTGGTAGCAACCATGAACAGAGTCCGAACAAAAGAAGATGAGGGGTGTCCGAGTGGTGCGGATAGCTCATTACCTGCGAGCTGGGGAAGCTGGCATGCACACTGCTGGATAAGCGGGGATTCTGGCCTAGCGACCGTCTCACACGTGGTCGGATGTCTAGCGCTATACGGAGCTTGAAAATGCGACTCAATTTTCCCAGCTACACCAGGACGCTAGCGAATTCTGGGCCATGATCGGTGGAGTTTCCAGGTTCCAGTCGATCAAGTTCGCTGGGATCACATGAGCGCGTTCATTGCCGCTGCCCATACATTATTGTCGGAGAAGCCGTGGCAACTTTTCTCCTTTGCTCTCCAACTACCTACTCTGTCAATTGGAGACTGAGAGCAGCTATAATCCTTCAGCACGCAGCAACACATACGTTAGAAGCAACTGCAACTCCATCGATTTTATACCCGGATTAGGCTGCTCCGACGGCTTATCGATTGCGTGGAACTTGGCGCCGTTGCAACCCCGGGCCGCGACGAAATCTAAAATCTACAATCCCGTGTCGTGTGCGCGCGTCAATCACTGTTACGATTTTTGTGCCTCAGCACACCAATTGACCGTCATTCACGACTTTACAATAAGTCCGAGTGACCGTGGCCCACGCAACGAACACCAGCGCTCACCCGCCAGGCCCTTCGCAGGACCGCAAACCAGATACAGCAACCATGCAGGGCCCATACATTTCACAACCACCGCCGCCGCCGCCATTCAACTACGCCGGGTTTCCCATCCATCAGCCAGATCACCAACAACAACAGCCCATATTCGCAGACTTTGCCGATTTTAACAGCCATGACTTTCCTCCTCTCCACCCTGCAAAGGCGCCAGTTACTCACAATCCCAATGCACCCCCGCTACCCCTGGATCTAGGCCTGAACGATTTCGGCCACACCATACCGCTCGACCTCGACCTTTCCGATGTAGGGCTGGTAGGGATTATGCAGTTCAACGAAGAGCTGGTGGCGACACGGCAGATGGTCAAGGAGCTCCGGAATCAGTTGCAGCAGGCGGCGCGCGAGCGGGACGATGCACGGCTGCAGGTGTCGGCGTTGAACAACGATTTATATGCGGCGCGCCAGGTTGAGAAGCGTTTACGGATTGAGCGTGACGAGGCCCGGTCACAGGTTTCGTTTCTACAAAAGGAGAAGACGACAACCAAACAAACCGAGCAGAGACTTCGTCGCGAGCGGAACGAGGCAAGGTTGGCGCTCATCATGGCCAAGCGGGAGAAGCAACGTGGAAAAGAACGAGCTGTGTCATCCGGTGCACCGGCACCAATAGCCACAGCACCGGCAACTACATCAGCGCCGGCACCACCGCTCTCCGCAGGAGCAAGGCCACTTTCCCTGGAAGACTTTGGATTTCTTGAGGATTTCGACAACAAGTCTGCTACTGGCAGTCCGGAATCTGCGGGTTTTTAGACAACCATCTACGCATTGATGATGATTTACGACGGTTTTGCAAAACAAAGGTCCAGGCAGATTGTATTGATATTGTTTGAGTTGGAAAGGTTGCGAGTTGGATCACTATACCCATAACACTGATGACAATGGTTTTTTCTTTGGTCTCTCTTTTAGCAGTCATGATTGAGCACATGGTTTCTTTTAGGGATATCTTTTCGGGGCAATTTTTTTTTCACGGGGTTCCTTCTTTCTCACCTTGGACAACTTTGTACTGATACACGGCGTTGACTAATTACTATCTATCTTTCCACAATTCACAAAGCAATTCTCACACAAAACAAAAAAAACGCATCCCTGAAGTTTTCTTCTCCAAGTGCCTCCTTCAAAGACCTCAATCGGCCGACTACCTACCACGTGCCTACGTAACGAAGCGGAGCCCCAATGCAGTCCCTCCCGCAGCTTCTTCAAGGACAGGGTCTTGAGCCAATATTCAGGCTGAATTGCTAGCGCGCGCGCCCGTTTTCCCAATTTCCCCCACAAACTCCATAAAACTTGAAGAGTTTATTTTAGCTCCACAGCTCCGACTGTTTTGTCAGCCCGGTCTAGCTTCGGGTCTCGCAGATGCCTCTCTTATCATTGCCCATGTACCGGTGGTCTCTGGTCTCTACCTATGTAATGTAAAGCGCTAGGCAACTTTCCACTTCATGTTGGTTTTGTTGTCATGTCATGGTCTTGGGTGGTACAAGTATCTCCACGATCATTAGAGGGAGGTCCTGTATGTATCTGGAACTCTCATAAATCATAATACTGCGTAAGTAAGTAATAATAGTAAATTGGACCAAATGTTTTTAAATTTGCACAGGGTACTTGTATGTTACATACACAAGACGGAGTAAAAGCGCTCATAAGTAAATCTCTCCACGATAATTAAAGCCTGCCTGTCTAGTTCTAGCTGTAATTACCTATCTATCTTGTCTTTTATCTAGGTATCTCACGCATGACATCACCAAATGTTCAAGCGTCTCCCGGAAGACCCACAACAGGTACAGCAGCAGACTGCCGCCGGCCGACCCCACGACGAAATGCCAGAGACACGGCGTGCTGCCCGGGTTGATCTCCCGGACGTTCATGCCCAGGATGGAGCTGACCAGCGACATGGGGAGGAAGAAGTAGGCGATCTGGGAGAGGGCGTTGAACTGCGCGTTCTGCCGCATGGATTTCTGGGTCGCCAGCACGGAGACGGAGGATTGCAGCGAGTCGCTCGCGGACTCGCAGGACTTGGAGAGGGCGGCGCATCTGGTCAGGAGGTATTCGTAGTCTTTGGTCAGGGAGTTGTAACGGTCGAGGATTTCGGGGCTGGGGTTGGGGCTGGGGTTTGAGACGGAGGAGGAGGAGGAGGAGGAGGAGGAGGAGGAGGAGGAGGAGGAGGGGGAGGAGGTCTGTCTGGTGAAGCGGGTGGTCCAGCCCCCGGATCGCAGCGAGTCCAAGTCGGACTGGATGAAGCCTTGGAAACGCTGGATCAGCCCCAGATTAAACCGGATCTGGGCCAGTGCTTCACCGGCAGTAAGCTCGGGATCGCGAGAGGTGGAACAGCGGGAGGTGGAGGTGGAGGTGGCGATGGAGGATGGAGTGTCGTGGTGGTGCCCGGCAACGTCTTCCTCGATGAAGTTGAGCACCTGGTTCCAGGACGCCGTCGCTGCTGATAACAAGGAGGCGAGGCCGAAGAACGGAGACGTGGCGAATTGACGGCGCTGTGACTCGCTGTTGCGGAGGTCGCGCAGGGGGTGGTAGGGGTGCATCGTGTCTGGGTGCATGGCCCGTTCCGAGTCGGCGAGTAAGGGGTCCTCGGGCTCTGGCTCGTTGTATCGGACTGCGTACAGCTGGCTGGGGAACTGGACAGAGTTTGGGTCGGATTCAGGGCGCGCGGCGTTCCAGGGGTGGCGGATTTTGGTGTTTAGTGGTCGACCACTGTCTAGCAGATAAATGGCTATTTGGTGGGTTAGTGTTTGATGGTGTTTGAGATAGCGGGTAACAGGATAGGGGCAAGGGGCAAGGGGAAAGGAAAAGTGGGGAGGTGACTTGCAGCTCCATGTATCGTCGCCGGTAGGAACAGCACAAAAGGAAACAACCTGCTCGACGGTGAAATGCCGCCGGTTGTGCAGGTGGACCTTGCGAAACCGCGTCTCGCCCCCGGGTCCGTAAGACTCAAATAACGTGCCTTGATACCGCCAGCAGTCTTCATCTGCTTGAGCACGAGCGCCTGGCGGCAGCAACTTGTCGGGATAATTGCATGACCGTCTACCTCCTGCAGTCGTGCTTGGGTGATCGTAGGAGTTCTCGTTCGACCGCCAGAGGCTGACGAGCCGGACATGCATGATGTTCTCGCGCCGGGAGGGAAGTGCTGGGAGTTCGTACGAAGTGCGGGACCGGTTGAGCACTCGTTCGGGATTGAGATGGCCGATGAGGAATTCTGGGCGGAGGTTGTACCGCAGTGCTAGATGCCGGACGGTCTCGGGAGAGGGGTGGCCTTCTGTTACTACTATTGACGGGAATTGCTCCGGGTCTTGTGGTTGGTCGTGGGGGGAAGAGTTCAAGTTATTGTGGTTGGGGGGGTTCAGAATCACTTCCTGGATTCTGCTGGGACTGCCAAATTGGGGTTCGTCTTCATTGTCGCTATCGACACCATCGAGTACAATCCGGATGACGGGTGGGTTGGTGTCTCTGGCCCTCCTGACGTAGCTCCCGAGTTGTCCGTAGTAAAACCTCGATTCGGGCCAGATGCGGCAAAGGCGCTCGATTTTGGCCATGAACAGCTGTGCGGTGCGTGGGCTGATGGGCATGTTGGGTGCATACATGGGGGGCGTGGGGCGTCTTAAGATCAGGTACTTCTGCTCTCCCGTGTTCAGACGAGCGTGGGATGTATCAATACCGGCTGCTGCTTGGTAATAGCACGGCATTTAAGTAGCATACACCATGGGATCTTGGTGCCCTTGAGTTATCTTGCTTTGAAAAGGCTGCCATGCGGCTGAAAATAAAGATGCCCAAATAGAATCCAGCCATACACTGCCCTGTACAGCTCATTCTTCGCCCGGCCAGACAGACTCATGCACACGCACACGCAAATCACAAGACACGTAGACGCCGAGTAATGTTCTGCTTCAGTATTGGGCTGGCAGAGAGTTGTCAACATGCAAATATCATTTGCCGAAACTTGGGGTTCTGATGCTTCATTGGTGGCTGCGTTAATGAGGGGTGTCATCGCCGGTTTGGGCATCAATGTCAGGTCCTTGTGTTCAAGACAATAGAAGTGATAGATGTCTGAGGCTGTTTGGTTGCCCTATTGTCGGCGATGCCCGACTGACATGTGAATATTGATTCGCCGACTGCTGGTTCAAAGTGCAAGCAGTGGAGGCTGGGATTTCTCACAGGTAAACTGCACTTTTGCCTTGCCAAAAGGTAACAGGTACTTACCTACCTATGTACGTACCTTCCCCAGAAGGCGCGAGATTTGTCTTGGCGGCAGCCCAACACGCCCGTATTTGCAACAAAGTTTTGATTCGTGTTGGCTAAGAACCTGAGGCTCTCAATTATGAGGAGGCAGCCAGACCTATGTTTCTCACTTTGCAGATGGCTTATGGTTGTTCAAATGTCAGAGTTGGGTGTCACCGTATCTTGTTGTGAGAAAGTGGAAATCTGTAATATGAGAAGATTTGGGTTAATTCAGCGAGGAAAAACGGTTGATTACGATTCACAGACGCGTACGTGCATCCTCTGAGCGTATTGTCCCCCCCCCAAGCCCCATTCTCCATGTTCTCCACCTGTCACTCGAAGAGTGACCTTTCGTCAGACTTCTTCATTGAGGCTCACTAGCATCAGTCAGCTCTGATGCTAGTGGGCCTTTATGAAGAAGTCTGACGAAAGGTATACTTTCCCGTTTCGACTTTAGTGGGTTTTTCGGAGCGCTGGAGAACGTATTTTGCCAAGTCAACGAGTAACAAGTCGCTCTCTATATGACAATCAACCTTTCCTGTAACTTTCTCAAGCAAGGGGGATTGACTCACTTGGTGCGCCTGCTATGGAGGCCACGATTGGGAGTTGCTCCGTTGTCTTGGTTATCCGAGAGTCAAACGGAAGTTGACCGACTAGAATATGAAGTGTTAGTCAAAATATCAGTCTGATCGGCGTTCTGTGTGGATATGACGTACTAGGAACTACGATTTGAGGCAGGCCAAGCATTGATGCGACATAGTTGGGGCTGTATGGAGGAACGACTCCCGGGAGCCTTATGATTCAGCACGTTAGTCACGAAACAGGTGAGCCATTGTATCACCGGGTGCGCATACCCGTTGGGCGTATCCCGGTACTTGGGTGCACCGCTCCCGCATGGCAGTATCAGAATTGCGTCTGATGAGCCCTCGGAACTCCCACTGGAAAGTATCGTGTCCTCAAACCAGCGCTTGTAGACGTCGAGATTGTTGAGCTCTTCATCCTTCTGGCTCACGGTGATAGTCGCACCATGGTCCCTGTAAAGCTACGTCAGCAATCACATATCGATACGTGACCATTTCACTTGGCCTACCATTTCCAGCGCATATATGGCCCTACGTAGACGGGTTTTCGAAACTCTTTCTCGTAGTCTTCCCGGAATTGCGCGAATTCGTTGTATCCGTCGTAGTAAAACGGGTATTCCGCCGTCTTTCATCCATGGTGAGCAAGATGTTTTTGACGTTGGCAATGGAAGCTCTGCTAAGCATACCTTGTCTATGAACTCTCGGAGGCTCTTGCCCTGGGCTTTTTCTGGCGGGCACTGATCCCATTTCTCCGCAATGCTGAACACGGTCCGCTTGACTCCTAGGATACCCTCGAGATTCTCAACAAAATTATCGACCATGGCTTGTTGACGAGCGTTAGCGTGAGGGAAGAAGTCCCTCGGATACCAGATCCGTGTTGGCTTCTAATGCGGATGAGAACCATGCTCGAACATGAAGTTTGGAAGACGTGTGCTTACGACCGAGCATTCCTTGAGCGAAGGGAGCGAAGCAGAAATCACTTTGCGCAGTAGATCGATATCTCGACACAGGAGGCCGAGAGTATCCATCGCCCTGTGTTTGTGTGAGTCTCTTTCTCTCACGCGTCTCGCCATGAGCTTTCGCGAAACGAACCGGCAACTGGGGAAAACGCCGCTAAGGGACTCCGCGCCCCAGGTCAATCTCATGCCGTACAGACCGTTCCATGCAGCGGGCCATCGAATGCTGCCAGTCGCTACACAATGCGAGAGTCAGTGAAATCTGCAGTCAGGACCGAGTCATATGCCTAGGCACGTACTGTCAGTCCCCACCGAAAAGTCAAGCCAGTCATACGCAGCGAGACTGACAGCGCCTCCTGTAGTGCTCCCCGATGGGCTTTGGTAACCGTCGGCGCGTGGATTGAAGGGAGCATGGAAATCGATCCATTGGTCAGTCGCTTCTTCGGAAGATGCGAACGCGCACATTTTAGTCTTTCCAACCACAACGGCGCCGAGTCGACGAAGCTCCTCAATGTAAGGCGCCGTCTCTTGGTCAGGCGGGTACAGCTCAACGAAAGCTCGATTGTTTTGCGTGGTCTTTGCACCAGCGACTTTGAAGTTGTCTTTTACGGTGACGCGCAGTCCCGCGAGCGGTTTGTCCGGTTTCGCCGTGTAGTATAGGCGGCTTGGAACCGCGACCGACCGCCATATGCCTCCGCGATCAATCGTGGCCAGGGGTCTGACGCTAGAGAGAGTAGACATCTCATTAGCCTTATCCCTTCACTGCCAAGCTCTGCAACAAGACTCACCTACTGGGCGCGCTCGTTGGCGCAAATGTCGTGGCGAATGCGTCTTGCGTGTCCGGGTACAGTCGCCAGGCCTCAGCCAGAAAGTTGTCTGGGGTGAGAAAATAGGGGCCCTGAGGCAGTCCGTGTGCCTCGATCTCGATTTGATGTGAAAGGGGCCAGTTGAAGCGCTCGTTGTCCTGTTGGGATACGTATTCGACCAGATCGACATGCGGCCAGCCAGGCGATGCCGGTTTTCTCCGTTGAAGAATGACAACATTTGTCAGAAAGTCTTTGGTACAGACATCGTCATTCGAGAGAAATGAGTTGGCCGTTTTGTACAGGTCCTCGGCTTTGGTTTTCTCGTGGCAATTGAGGAGGACAGTAGGAATGACCGCGCCTTTCCCTATCTGTGCTGCTAGTTTTTGGCGGAGATTATCCTCACGGGTGGCTAACTGCGAGGCAATGGTCAGCCGGTGGCAATTTGAGTGGGCTCTTCCACAATTGCCAGTGTCCCCGTCATTCACACCTTCGTCTTTGCGCCCAAGTAATAGCTCCCATGTTGGAGCGTGTATATCTGAGGACCTGCGACCTGGGATACAGGTGCCGAAGTTACTGCAACCCTTTCAACAACCAGCTCGAGCTGTGAGTGGGTGGTTTGCGCGGCACGCGGAGCGCAGGGAATCGGTGCCACAGGCCTTTTGGGCGGTGCCTGAGCATGTGCGGGGCGATTGGTACCAGTGGTCCGGGAGAAAGGACACCAACTCAGTAGAAAACTGCGAATGCCCATTTTGGCGTCTTTAGTGCATCAGTGACTAGGTAGACATGTCGAGAAGGAAATCGCTCTCCCATATCCAGGAATGAGATCGTATAACAAAGAGGGTGATCTGCGACGTGGGTGTGTATGGGCTTCACGTCGTGCCACTGAGGCTGCATGAATGTACCTGGTACTAATACAAAATCGAAACGTGTCATCGCCGTCCATTAAAAGGAGGGCGGCAGTTTGCGCCTCTAAGGTCATTTCTTTCTGCCGGTAGCCATCGGCTCGCTAGTGAGCTCCAATTTTGGGCTCCGTTGGGTCGCGACGGTGAGCGGGTGATCCCGTTGCGCATTTTGATGAGGAAGGCATAGCTTTTGATATGTTCTACAGTACTTTATTGAACAGATCATGTTGAATGGATGCCCAAGTTCATACTGCCTCGGCGAGTTTTTTATTATTTGACGCCTGCTATGTACAACATTCCAAGCCTCCTCGACACTTCCGAGGCAGCTAATTTCCAGTGTTCCACCACCATTGACACTTCCAATTTCCACCATTCTTGATTCCCCCTCTGCAAAAATCTTCAACAATGACCAAGCCTCGGGACAAGAGCACTCCAGACCAAAAGGCCCAGCCTTGGAAGAAGTGGTACGCACCAAAGAACGAACCCGAGCCCGCTCCCGTGACAACCATCGAGACCTACGACGGTGAGCAGAACGGGAAAGGCCCCATCGGTGTTCCCGCCACAGAGTTTGATGTCTAAACGAACACGTGGGTCATCTCTGTCTGGGCCTGTTTAGCCCTGTCACTAACATGGGACCATGTCGTTCAGAAACACAGGGTTGGAGAGTCGGAATTATGGCATGACTCTTGTTTTCGGAAGAGCCGGCGCTTACTCCCGTGTGGTCGTCGGTCTCGATTCGGGGATCTGACCGGATTTGGCGGTACGCGCGTCATGTACGGAGCTTGAAAACTTGCTTCTGTCTTCTCTTCTTCTCCCGCTCGATAGCTCAATCTTAGTTTCATTGTCATACTACAGACCAGAACCTGCGCCTCACAGTGAACTTCGACCTACAGTCTCCGTATGTACGTAGCTATAGTACTACTAATAAAACGCAGCCAACCGAACTTCAACGCTCTCACGAAGGGGATCCGCGTCGGTCGCTAGAGGGTTGGAGAATGCACAGTGGAACCCGCCTGCGCCATGATTAGACTCGAGAAGCTAATAACAGTAACGTGGCGGTCTTCACGTACGAGGAGCCGACGGATCATTGACACAAGTGTTGCGGAATATGGCCACCTCATGGGGCTCTTGGTTGGCAAGATACCACCACTTATGGTGCGGACTGTGTTGCAAGAAGCAGTTCTCACCAAGGCCTCTCACGTAGACGATATCGTTTTTGATGATGTCGTTGGCTGGGTCGATGGTGCTGTAGTCGCAAAAGGCCAGAGGCCAGTCCCTTGTTGGTCCCGGATTCATGAGCCTCCAGATGCTATGTTCATTGGTCAGTCCCTTCATGTTTGCTCAATCTCGGTGTCTAAGGTAGTTAATCAAGGGATAAAGAATGAAGACGAACTTCAGGACATCACACCGAGTCGTGTCAAGTCTCTCTCTACTGCCCTCGCCGAGCGAGTCCTCCAGTTTCATCCTCGCTCCATCCTCTGTGTAATCAACGTGTGCAAAGCGAAACGGTTGCGAGGCGGCCGTCTTGGCCCCTTTCGCGGCTGGATACCTCAGGTCTCTGCTGCGAATCTAGCAGATGATGTCCGTATAAGCACAAAACCCATCGTATCACAGAGAGAAATGGTACTTGCAGCATTATCAAAGAAGGCGACTTTCTTGTATCGCGGAAAATGCTTCCGTATGAGGCCAAGTAGCTCGGGATAGTACCTGGAAACAATGCTATCCTTGGAGCTGAAGTCCTCCCTGGAAAGCGCCGTGTCCCATGCGACATACTGAAACCCATGAACATCCAAGTTCGTTTCAAGTGTGTTGCGAGCGTCCCTGACTTGCGTCAGATGAATCTCCCATTTGTGGTTGTCACGCTCGGCTCCGTCGATGTCATTGACTGGAAAAGACGTCGTGTAAGGTTTCTCACTCAGGTATTGCTCATCACGACTGAAGTAGACAATTTCAGTGTCAACAAGCCCCCGAGTCTCTGAAGTCATTTTGCCCGTGCAATTTCTGTTAACGCAGGGGCCGTGTGAGGGGCCGCTGAATAACAGATCGCTCAGCCGGAACGATGGGGAAATTGTTGGAAGTTAACCTCAGGCCACGAATTCGCCGTTTGAGTGTGCGCTTCTTGACAAGTGGTAGCTGGCTTACACGATGTATCTTTTTTGCGCACGGCCTTTACAAGGGATTCTAGCCAATCAGGCAACGAGAAGAACAATAGGCGAATTGTGCGTTAGAACCATTTTCGACCTATAAATACATACGCACGGGCCGTTGACAGTCCTGGCCAGTGCACGCCAGCCGGCACTAACGGCCCCATGCGCCCCGCAGCCACGCCTGCGGCGTGGCATTGCAACCCGATAGAAGTCTGAGCTAGCTGAGATAAAATTTTACCGCTTACGAAGTAAACAGGTTAAGTGGGCTCGAAAAATCGGTCTTGACGCTCGTGCAAAAATTTGCACGTTGCGGTAACCGCAAATGCTATACTTTGATCCCCTGATTGATCCATTGTGATCCCCCCCCACATGCTTTAACCAATAGCATTTCCCCATTGCGCCAAGTGTACCCACAACTCCTCTCAGCAGCCAAGCAGCCACGTCCAATTTTAGCCATGTCCAATTCCAGCCACAACCAGGTCAATTTTGAAGCTTCAAAGCAGCGCAGTGTAACTTGCGAAAAATGAAGCACTTCGCATTCTAAAAAAGATGCTTTATTAAGTTCATGTAAATGGCAGAGCTCCAGCTCATATATTGCACTTTTTTGCATCGCGAAAAGAGGCCTATTTGCTTCATAACTCGTGGTCCAAGAGGGTGTGTTTGGGGATCACAATGGATCAATCAGGGGATCAATATGTAGCGTTTACGGCGGTAACGGCGGGCTGTGATCCAGAGACTAGAATAAATGGCGTTACCTGAGATGATCAGGCTCTGAAGGTCTTCCAAATCTGGTGACCGCATTCTGCCTCTTCCAAATCTGGTGACCTCACTCTGCTTTCATTGGACCACCATGCAGGCTTGAATTTAACCAGAGATAACTAACTGTAACCATCCGCATTAGCTGAATAGTATTCTGCGTTCATCACCTATGTACAGCTACTTAGGCCTCAAGAACGGAATTGATGCCTTATGGGGGGCGCAAAGAGTTTCTCAGAGAATTTGAGCCACAAACAATTAGTAACAATTAGCAGCCCTCCCCCTTCCCCACGGGCAGTGTGTAAGATGATCATCGCGGGCCACACAGTTAGGGAAGCAAGCAACCGCGTGTAACGCAACTTACCACACCCTCTCGTATGCTCTTGTCAGACCACAAGCTATTGGCACCAGAAGGCCACACCGGAGGGTAAGGGTGCACTCGACAAGAGATCCAATACCGGCAGGTCTGTTGATGCCGTGGACGTGGCGGCTGGACATTGCCCAAGCAGAGCCTCTTTGCTGGGAAGGCAGCCGGAATGTGTTGTTTTTATGAAGTCTGTCGGGCAAGATAGTTAGGTACCGGCTTTCTACACAGGACATGGATGCATGGGAATTTTCACCCTGCTGCTCCATTCGTGATCCCCCTCGTAGTTGCCAACACCCGCACTTGACTCTTGCTGCTGTTCCAGTCGTTCCTTCCAGGACTGACTCTTTCTTCCTCAAACTCTTTGCGCGGAAAGTGCGAAGGCCGCTCATGACACATTGGAATATCCTTGCGAAACCAAGCGATTGCATGCAAAAATTTGGCACACCATTTGACGGCAATGTCACTGAATCTAATCCTTGAAAGGAATTGTCTGCCAAACCAGAAATCCACGATGTAGATGAACCGCTCCTGTCTCTCCTGCGCGCACAAGTCAGATACTGATGATGCTGCCGCAGACTGGTTATTGTGCCCAGCCTGAAGCAAACACTTAGCCCGACCGTCAACGAAGAACTTGAAAAGAGATGGTGGAGTTCAGTCATACCAAACAACGTACCGACGCGGGTGTTCAAGCTCGCTTCGAATGCTAGCAAGCCCGTCGACAACTACACCTCCACCGGCATTAATAATGCGGCGATTAGCTTGCTCAATGAGCTCCAGAAACTCGTTTCAACCGCATCCAGGGTAGTCTTGATCGGATTCACGCTGGGGGGATATATAATTAAATATGTAAATCACAGTGAGGACTGGTGGGTATGCATCCTTCTGCTGACGAAGTTCCCAGGCTCTCCATCATTCTCATGACCATCCAGTATTACGCACGGTTTACAGTGCAGTAGAAGCAGCAATTTTTGTGGCTACCGCTCACAACGAGGAGGAGGAAGGGCCATTTCACGAGTCATTTCGCGCCTCCGCAGCTGTCGAGCTTGATCGCTCTCCCACTGGCAAATCGTTGAAGTTTTTGATATCAGAAGACTACCTCGCCAGAATGAGGGACTTCCGCAAGATTGGACAGCTGCCCCGTAGGCTCATCAGCTTCTATGAGGACAAGCCAACCGCACTCAAAAGGCGGTTCAACTTCCTTCCTTCAAGTTTGTTCCGCGACTCGAGACTGGTAGGTTGTCTGACAATTGACAAAACTTCTGTCTAGATATAGCGTGTTAACTCTTCATCTAATTGTAGCTACATGTAGTCCCCCGAGCTACGGCCAGTCTCAACCTCGGAAAATCGGAACAAGTTATCGGATTAAACCTAGACCATTCCCAGGCATCAGATCACCCATGGCTTCAGCCAGTACTCGAGAGGCACCTGAAGGAGTCTATCACGGGCCTGCTATCAACCTTCCCTGTGCCTGAGACCGAAAAAGAACCACAAGGTCAGCACCTGGTGTTTTCGCATCCCCCGTCATGCTCTAATCTGGATTCTTACAGAAGTGCCTGCCCCTGTAACGTTAGTCAACGGGGCGACCGGTGGGTCCCGACAGGGTTCTTTCAGACCAACGAATCCAGTCAGGAAAAAGGCTTCGTCGGTAAAGTTCAACTCCTTGCCTGAGCCCGCAGATCTTCCAGTCCGTGTCATTCGCCCGTATCAACCAAATCCTGTGTTCATTGGGAGAGGTGCCGACCTCAAACGACTCGAGAAGGTCTTGTCGCCCCGATTCAAGGTCCAAAATGCCCAGGCCAGGCTTGCCATTTCCGGGCTCGGCGGCATAGGAAAGACACAGACAGCGCTGGCATATGCGTATAGCTCGTCCGACTGTGGCGATTTCCGTGTCACTTTATGGGCCCACGCAGAGACAAAGGCGAAACTTGCTCAAAGCTACTCGGATTTTGATCGAGAACTGGGACTGACTACACCTGTGGTCTCCAATCAGAGCGACAGTCGGGAGCACGTCAAGCGGTGGCTAGGATACACTAGTTAGTTTAACCTTTTACCCTCTGATAAGTACGACTCAGGCAGCTGTGCTCAAGAAGTGACTGAAACTGACTACTCGCGACCCCCCGATTCTAGAAGAGCCCTGGTTG
Source organism: Diplogelasinospora grovesii (assembly GCA_033297225.1). Lineage (NCBI taxonomy): Eukaryota > Fungi > Ascomycota > Sordariomycetes > Sordariales > Diplogelasinosporaceae > Diplogelasinospora > Diplogelasinospora grovesii. The sequence continues at coordinate 31,196 of MU853868.1, read as the reverse complement.
CTAATCCTCGACAACGTTGATGTGCCAACGGATGTGCTGAGTGACTTTCTACCGTCCGAGCGCGGCAAGGGGTCCATCCTCTTCACGACTAGAGACATCAAATCATTGGGTCAATTCACCGGAGAGATAGTGGAACTCGACAAGCTTGCAGACAAAGATGGACTCGACCTGCTGCTGAACCTCTCCAAGAGGGACGATAACCCGGCCAACCGACACAGCGCTAGTGAAATATGCACGCGGGTCTCCAACCATCCACTGGCCATCTCGTGCATTGCTGGTCGAGTATGTTCTGGGAAAATGTCTCTTGCGGAGTATCGAGACGAATACGACAACATCGACCTCGTTCAGAAAGGGAAGCCGATGGGTGGGCCGGAGGCAATATACCAAGGTGATCTCGGATCAGCACTGAATGTTTCGTGCAAGCACCTCGAGCGCAGAGCGCAGACCCTCTTGAACGTTTTATCGTTCTTGGATGCGGACGGAATCAGCGAGCGCTTTATCTATGACGGGTCAAAGAAGAGCACACTTGAGGCGCTTCAGATGTTTAGCGACGCTAACAGACTAAGAGAACCGCGAGAGAACCTGTGCGTGGAAAGCCTGATTGAACGGAATGAAGAATCGGGGACCGTCTGGATGCACCGCCTCGTGCAGGCCTCGTGCCAACTTCTCATGGACAAGGAGACCTTTCAGCACTCGTTCGACTGTGCCTTTGATCTGATCTTCAACATTTGGCCAGTTCCTGAGCGTCATAATCGCCATGACCAAAGATTATGGCCGACGCAGCAAGTCCTGATTCATCATATTCAGACCCTCGCCGAGCGGTACCGGCAAACACAGAAGCTCAAGAACAACCCGGGCTCTTCCCCTCATTGCCCCCTGGTGGTGGTGACGCGCAAATGGCCCGAGCTGCTCTACAACGGGGCTTGGTGAGTCGAGATACACGCAGGTTAACTTGTCAAACGCACCTAGCTGATGGCTCTTCCCAGGTATATGTATGAGCGAGGTGACTTCCAATCATCAAGGGCTCTCCTCCGGACTGCAGAGGTGTATCTGGGAGAGAACGCGCAAGATGCCGAGCTCGTGCTGGCCGATATTTATGGGGCGTACGGAAGCATAGATAGCGAGTCTAACGACCCCTCTTCCTGCCTCAACAACTTTCAGAAACAGCTGGAATACCTCCACGTCGCCATTGGAAAGGGCCAGATCAAGAGACCGACAGTACGGGAAGCGCTGGCATATGGCGGTCTGGCAAATGCGCAAATGGCTCTCAAGAACTACAGAGAAGCAGAGCCGCTGTATCGGAAGTGTTTGGAGCTATGGGGAGACCTTCCCGGGGATCCGTCGCTCTACGTCCCTCACCTGGGTGTCTGTCTGAGTCTCCTGGGCAAGACGCGCGACTCGGCAGGCTTGTTGGGGCATTGGATCAAGAAGAGGGAGGCGGAGTTTGGCGTGAGGGATAGATCATTTCGGTAGGTCTCACCATCCACCTACGCGACACATTGGGGCTAATAATAACTGGGTGCGACCAAGAACCGGAGTCCTTTACTTTGCGCTGGGAAATACTCAGATCAGACAAGGGGAGCTCGACGATGCTTACCAGACGCACCTGTTTGCGTTTGAGATCCTGGAGGTGACTAACCCGGGGCATCATCGGTTGGGAGACGCGCATTATAAGATTGGTTGGCACTTGAAGCAGAAAGAAGAATATGAAGCTGCACAGTGAGTTCTCTCATATCCACTCTGGACAGCGGGCGGTGGCTGACGGTGTCGAAGGGAACGTCTAGGGCAAGCCCTCAAGATCTACCAGCAGCACAAGATCTATGCCAATGAGATGGCGAGGACGCTTTTTGTCTTGGCGGAAGTCGCTGAGCTACTGGGCGAGACTGAGATCGCCGCTGAAAGGCGGAACGAGGCTGAGCAACTTCGACGACAGATATTGAACTCAAACTGTGAGCAAAACGGCACGGAGGAGGATTATGACGAGTTGATCATGTTTTGGTCGAGGTGATGGATTATGAGTACCCATGTTTAATGTTTGATGTTTGATGTTTGATGCTTGATGTATGTAGTCATGATTGATGTACCGCCTTGCTAGTTGTGCGATGTTGAAATATACTTTTTTAGCGCATGTATCTTTGTTGGCAGAACAAAAGGTCCGCTGGCTCCCGTCGCTCGATGGTTGGAACCGAAGCTTATTCTGACCTCAACTGTGCACAGACGAAGATTAGCGCACTGCTAAACAGAAACCATGCGCAAGGAAGGAAGCCACAGGTAGTATTAGTTAGGAGAAGTGTAAAAAGACAAAACGGGTAACGACACTAACGAGATACTTTGTTAGTAAAAAACAGTGGAAAAAACCGAAGGCAGGGATGTGTGTAGATATGCATAGGGAGTAGAAAAAAACGTGGATACACCCGGGATCGAACCGGGGACCTTTCACATGCGCACCCGAAATTACACTGAAGGTAATATATTAATGCGAAGCGAAAATCATACCACTAGACCATGTACCCGTTTAACCGCTTGTTGGTAAGCTCTGGGACACTTTCTCCATATGTAGTTGGCGGAATGATCCGTCACTCGCAGCGTCCCCCCCCTAAGTAAAGAATTGACATTCCGATATACTTTACACTTAAAGTTATATGTAGGTGCCTTATAAAGCCTTGGGGGTAACACTGGCTCGGATGAGGGCTCAAATGTCTGGGATACCTACCAAGGGTCCAAGGCGCCTTGTATGTATCGCCTCGGGTATGATGTGATACTACGCCGGATGATCGTGCGACCGGGAGTGATAAAAAGAGCGTGACGTAATATTACGGGGCGTTGGTGGTCGTGCTGGGCTTGTTGTTGTATGTTACATGGGATTGGTTGCGATGGCTTGCCTTACAGGTATGTAGGTACTTATCTTGGCTGCATTCAAGGATTCGCATGACAGACACCACTTTTTGTCATGTGTGCATAATACATGATACACACCTACTTTTCGGCACATATATTCATCATACCGCCTGTTCTCGTTAAGTTCTTGGCTGAGCTTTAACATCCATTCCCCATTACCCACGACTCCGTAAATCTGGCGATTGCGCCCAATGTAACCCCTGCCTGCCGACGAAACTGGGTAAGGTAAGCTGCAACTACCGTAGTGAAGCAGGGATGGTAGCGCTGATTAAAAAGGGGGCTTATATCGAGCCTACCACTCGGAGACTCGAGATACGCCCTGATTGGTATTGTCGGTTTTCTGATAGGGGAGACCGCATACTGGCGGTTCTCTGATCGTGGTTCGGCGCGTGGCCATCTTTTTGGACTCGGACTCGGACTCGGACTCGGCGATGTATTAATTAGCTCGAGCTTCAATAAGCAGCGGGCAGTAGTAGCTCCCAAAAAAACTTACCCACACTGGCGGGTGATGGTAATCCATGCGCTGAGCACTTGAATCGGTTGTTTCCTTCCATACGTACTGCAGGGCAGATAGATCCGTTCACTTCTCCCACCTTTGACCTCAGCCTGCCGTGATGCCGATGCCCTTCTCCAACTTGAACTCGGGGTCTGCTCGTTCGATGACAATCTCATCAGTGATCTCGTCCTTCTTCTCCATGGCCTTGTTCTGGCGTATGGTGGCGAAAATGTCGGTTTCGGCTAACAAATCAAGGCCGCCTCTTGCATCATGTCTGGGTGCGGTGACTGGAGACCATCGCGGGTCTCCCACCTCAAACTGCCCGGAGTTGGTGTTTTGCTTCAGATATCCTCGCGCAGAGTTTGGCCCGCTTCTTGGCATTCTGTCGAGTGCCTTCCCCGCTCGGTAATAGTTGGGATCCTTGTACGGTTTGTAGGTTGACTTTGCCGAGAGTCTCAGAGCACGACCGAGAAGCGGTCTCAGCATTGGCGCGCATGCCGCGATTATGCCCATGTTGAGTTGTAGACTACAAGTACATAGGTAGTTATTAGCTAAATCCCTGTTGCTTTCCTCCGCGGGAACTTGGAACCAAAGAGTTTTGAACTTACTATCCAAAGAATGGCGCCCACGGTTCGCTTTTTACTTTGTCAGTTGCCACACCATTTAATTACGTGGCGTTTGTGGGGGATGCTCACTAGGTTCCATCCTTTTCGTGAACAAAGGCGATTATAAACACGGCTTTGGCTATTCCTAGAGCAACGGCACTTTTTTTATCCATGTCAGCCAGCTAATTAGCTGCCAGAGGATAAAGATGATGAGGGAGAAACAAGAGAGTCATACAAATAGCCGCCACTGAGAATGCATATCAGCACAATGCGTGTCCGGCGTTGCATCTGGAGACTCCAGATAATTGGGATAGGCAACGTTGCGAAGGCGACATCAGTCAAGATGTTGCATGCTGTCGTGTTTTTTGTTTTGAAGATTAGACATGGCACAGCGCAAATCGGCTTAAGGGGGACCAACGCACCAGCATTGAACAGTCCAAAGTTGCGATACAGCTCCTTGCTGTAACAGTGGTGTGGTATGTTACTATCCCACATCCCCGCAATCGGTCGACAGAAGGTCATGAAGCTGATAAACGCGAGTGCCGAATAAAGGCAGACAAATGCTTTCCGCCCGTTTCTTGTCAGCAGCTGCAACTGGAGGCTGGAGGCGACCAACAGCATGTACGGTAGGTACGCTTACCAGAAAGGCCCCACAGTATCCACCTGTACCAGTTCCCGGTGCTCAGTCGAAGCAAAGACATGGCGATGGATATCTTGAGAAAGAGAAAGCCAAAGGTAGCCGTCACGACAGATTGGATGTATTGCATTATCAATGTAATCGCGTAGCTCTCCGCGTCGATTGTTTCTTGGTGGCGGCCGTCGCCGTGTTGACATCCAATGATCCAGGTGACTAGTCCTACCAACGAGCAAAGCTGCGACCATCAGTGAGCTCCTCTCTCCCAGTCTATAGGTAGGTAGGTGGCCGCTCTGATACCGTGAATGAGGTACGGGTATGTAAGAAAGTGGGCTCATTACCACGGCCAGAGCCATGACAACGTCGTCCTTGCCGAACGAGCTGACGAGCACGGCCCGGGTGTAGAATCTCAGCGACGCAGTGATCATGGCGAGGGCATACGACACCGTGACGATCGCCAGGATGCGTGCGGTCACGTTCTCTTCTGCCCTCTCGGGGTCGATTGGCTGTTTGGTTGATGATGCCATCTTGACATTTGTCGTACCATGAGTCGCTCCCAGTGCTAGGTCAATTCGGTGTGTAACGGTTCATTGAAGAGGCACGATGCAAGGGCCAGGACGAAAACCAGAGAGCTGGAATAGAGAAGGCGGGCACGACAACTCCCATTGACAGATGCAACGTGCCTGCCGCATCCCATCCCTCTTAATTCCGCCGGGCCCGGACAGGCAAATAAAGTCAACGGAACTGGGGAAGAAAGGGGGGGCGGCACATGGCTTGCAAAGGTTGATTAATCTTGGCAAGCCTGGGGAGATGGACACGGGAGATGACTTACATTTGACAGTTGTGGCGTTTTATCCTATGGGGATCCAGGGATGGGATGTCCGCAGGGGGGTCACGGTGTTCGGCAAACATCCAGGCTAAATATGGACGAGCAGATCGAGCTGCTCACCCGCCTGCGCCAACCGCGCCCGCCCCCGGCTTTTTTTTGGTATCCGGGTTCGTTTGTAAGTAATGTACGGCAAAGGTGGTAGGGGATCGTGATTTGTTGTTTCATGCCGAAATATGCAGAATACCGCCGTGCCGGTGTGGCGGAGAGGGGCAGCTACTCTATAGGGCTCGAGTCTGGCTGGCCGGTCGCATAGTAAGATATAGATATATATAGGCAGAGAGTCCTACTTCAATCCACGTGCTCTCCGCATTGAGGATCTTGGCCATTTCTCTTCCGTAAATGCCGACTTGGTATGCCGATTCATCCATCTGACGAATGTCTTGGAAAGATTGATTCGAGTGCGCCGCCATAAGACCACGACACCGGCAGAGTATTACGCGACCACTCAATTGGGAGAGAACATGAAACGATGAAAGAGATGCGGCATCGAACTTAGCTGCCTTGTTGCACACGACATGGCCAGCGATTGGTGCAACGCACCCAAAGTGCATTTGAGTCTAGCTGTTTGGTAATATGGCTTAGGTATTTGAACTTACATGCCGTGAGTTGACATTAGTTTAGTGTGAACTGTCAAATATGTTTTGTGTCTCAGCGCAATTTTGCGAGGATCAGAGCGAGGGGTTGAGAGAAGAAGGGGAGGACGAAAATGGGAAGATGTCACGCTTTCGTCGTACCCCCCGCATCGTCCCTCAAACGGATCGACCCCGGAGACTATTCCGTTAGAGATCGCCTTCGAGATCGCAAAATACCTCTTACCCGAAGCGCAAGCTGAGTTAGCCCTGGTCAGCCGCACGATGCTTTATCGGTTAGGAAGTTAAGCCCTTAAACTCAGCCCCCCATCGCGATATTCCTTACTACTCTTGCTCTCCGGGGACGGAGTATGTATGCTAGACATTCTATGCCCATTCTGTCAAGTCTTTCACGCACCATTTCCAGCGTCGGCCTGGCCCTGGGAGACTCGCACCGATATACGAGCCTGTCAGACGGAGAAGACCGACCGGGAGCAGCGAAAACAACCATCATTCTCGCCTTGGCTCCCTGCGCAAGTAACTTTTAATGCTGTCGCCGCAGTGATGAGATGCCACCGTTACAAGCCCACAGCCTATACGCCTGAAACACTGGCGTCCAGCGACAAATTCGAGATTGGGGGGGTGTAAAATCCACTGTAACTACGACTTTCGCGTTTGTTAAGGGGCATTTGCTTCTCAAGACTGAGAAAATGGTGCTTTACGATAAGGGAAAGGCTATTAAAACCCCAGATCCCCTTTCTCAGGTCAGAGCAATTCTGGAGAACACAGAGTGGAAGTTTAGCCAAGTCTGCCAGCATTACGGCTGGGTCACAATCAGGTTTTTTGCCTCCCAAACTCAACACGGCCTCGATCGCACTTGGTCAGCTAACATTTGCGCATGGAGTCACGCAAAAGTCGTGCCATGAATCCTTCTTTCATCGCTGGGATTATCCCCTCCGGTGCGACGCCTGTTGCACCGAGTACTGGGCGGGCTTCGTTGACTTGCCGGATAATGGAGGCAGAGCGTGTGTTTTGACGACGTGGAAAGATCTCGGTCCTGGCAAGAGTCCTTACGATCTCGAATGGCGATCCCATTGTAGTTCTCCATTTTCTACTCACAGAAGTTATTGGAGCGGACCAGACATTTGGCGAGCGTTTGAGGAGATAAAGCATTGCCGTTGGAGATATCACCCCTCAAGACTGTTGGATTATTCAGCAAGTACCTACGCTACGTACCTCAGTACCGGGATCAAATCTTTAGGATGTAGAGTATTAGGTACTCACGTACTGTAACTCTGCGTCATATGTAGGCATCTTTGCATTTTCGCAAGACTGTGGTAAAATATTAGCGGCCGCTCCTAATCACATGAAAAAAAAAATAGCAGAAAACAAAGCCTTCGATTTGCATGGCGATTGCAAGATGCCATTGGTGACTAAAAAGCTTGTTTCATTGAACTGCACGTGAGCCGGCTTTCCTCCCCACGATAGGAAGGTGCGACGCGGAGCGCGTGCGGGATTTGCGCGGGATGCGTGACAGGCGCACCCCGATCAGATGGGCCTTCCATAAACAGCTCTAGTGACGGGCGTATCGGGCGGCACTTGGACGGGGCGTAGTATTGCCCCGTCATGGTCTTGCTAGCACGCGCAGGAGATGCACTAGGTAAGGTAGGTCGTCGATCTGTGCAATCCGAGACCTTCCAGATGCAGAAGCTCGCGAAGCCGCTCGAGGGTTCGATAAGCGCTGGGATCGGGAAATGCCAGTCGAAAAAGAGGCTTATTCACCACGATTATCTCGATCTCATGCATGTTCCCCGTCAGGCTAGGCCCGGCCCTTCTTTCTTAATAAGGCGGCTGGATGTGACCAGTGTGCAAACGACGTCTGGCCATGCCGAGTACACTCGGGTAAGGTAGTAGCTTCATAGGTTCCACTGTCTTCCCCGTTGAAGGTTACAGCAGTGCCGAAGCAATAGTAGAAAAGGAAGATAGATCTGGGGCATAAATACCCCTCTGTATGGTGCCCGTCTACGTTGATGCATGTCCCGTCTCCATTGAGGCCGCTACGTGTGTTCCAATATCCTCCCTCTTCTGTCTCAACACCGCCGCTGATCGATCATGCATCTCAAGTACTGGCCGCTCTTCGGCCTCGCTTGCCTCGGGGCAGCACTCCCTAATGGCGCGAAGGACAAGAGATACACGCTCGTGTCCGACAACACTACATACACGGTGTTCGAACATGCCGCCACCGCCGCGAAGATATCGTATGTCACGAATTCGGGAATTTGCGAGACCACGCCAGGTGTGAACCAGTATAGCGGCTACTTGACTGTTGGTGAGTGAACATGTCATGGCTGGGACATTCGGTCGGAAAGTTACTCAGACGTCGACCGACACAGGCAACAACATGAACATGTGGTTCTGGTTCTTCGAGTCGAGGAACAGCCCTGCCACAGCACCTCTCGCCATGTGGCTCAACGGCGGCCCGGGATGTTCTAGCATGATCGGATTATTCCAAGAAAATGGGCCGGTCAGTTTTGCTCTCCGCGGGACGCCCAAAGACCAAGCTGATTAGTAATGCCCCAAATACAGTGCCATTTTGTCAACGGGGCATCGACGCCGTCGCTCAACCCCTACTCGTGGAATTCCTTCGCCAATATGCTGTATGTCGACCAGCCGATTGGCACAGGCTTCAGCTACGGAACCGACGACGTCACGTCCACAGTCACCGCGGCACCGTACGTGTGGCAGTTGATGCAGGCCTTCTACGCAGCGTTCCCACAATACGAAAACCGAGACTTTGGGCTGTTTACCGAGAGCTATGGCGGTTAGTCCCTGTCCAATTGCCCCAATCAGTTATGGGCTTGAGTTGCTAATTGTCTATGTACCTATGTACCTTATGTCAGGACACTATGGCCCAGAGTTTGCGTCCTACTTTGAGAGCCAGAACGCGGCCATAACAAAGGGTACCGTCACGGGCGAGAAACTCGATCTGGTGGCTCTCGGTATTAATAACGGCTGGTACATGCTCACAATCATCCTTGCACTCTTTTGTCCCTTCTTTCTTTTTTTTTTTCGAGAGGGGGCCAGGTCTAACACCGCAAGACAGGTACGACCCGGTGCACCAGTACAGGGCCTACATCGAGTACGCGTACAACAACACGTACAAGAAGCTCATCACGCTGTCGCAGTACTCGTCGTACATGAGCAGCTACGACAGCGAGTGCGCGCCGGCCATGGCCGGGTGCACGGGCGTGACGGGGAGCAACGCGGCCTGCGAGGACGCCGACAACACCTGCTACGACGCGGTCGAGGCGCCCATCGAGAACGCAAACGACTTTGACGTCTACGACGTGCGCGCGCCGAGCGACGATCCCAACCCGCCCGAGACCTACGTCTCGTACCTCCAGAGCGCGTCCGTCGTCAAGGCCATCGGCGCCAAGTCGACCTACGCCGAGTGCCCGAACGCGCCGTATAACAAGTTTGCCAACACGGGAGACGGTAATTAAGAAGAGAACTGTGTTGGTTACCTTGTACTTTGTTTGCTCACAAGATGTCCGCGGCAGGTGCTCGGTCCTTCCTGTCAGCTCTTTCGAGTGTCGTGCAGTCCGGCATCACGGTGCTGATTTGGGCCGGAGACGCCGGTAGGGCTCTCTTTTCTTTCGCTTTCCCTTGGAATGTGTGTGCGTGCTGACGACGATGGGGCAGACTGGATTTGCAACTGGATCGGCGGCCTCGAGACCGCAAACGCCATCAGCTACAGCGGCCAGTCGCAGTTTGCGGCCAAGGCGGCCGCCCCTTACACCGTCAACGGGACCGCGTATGGCGAATACAAGACTGTCGGCAATCTGAGCTGGCTCAAGGTATACGGGGCGGGGCACGAAGTGTGAGTTCTCCCAAATCAGTAGTAATCAGCTGCTCGTGCTGCAGCATTGTATCTTGCAGAATTGAGCGCTGACTCGTGAACTTGTTCCGTCATAAAACAGGCCGTTTTACCAGCCGCAAGTCGCGCTGCAGGCCTTCTCGCAGACTCTGCAAAAGAAGGCTCTCACGCCAACTTAGAAATGAGGCGGTCGATAATTGCACGCTGTTTCGAAGGAGCTGTGTATTTAGGTGGTTATTATGGGCCTGTAGCGTCGGGTAAAGTAGGTACGTAGCTTGAGATACTCTAGCGCTCCGAGAATGAGTCGAGGATAATATAGTGTCATTTTGTGAGTATAGGGCAAACCGTGAGGGTCGTGAGATCCTAGTGTTCTTCGAGCGCCGAGCTAAACGAAACGCGTATATGGGCCTTGCCTCGGGAACATGTGATCTTTTAAAACACCCATATTTGGAGCATTTCAGTTGTCGGCCGTGAAAAGTGCAGTATAATGCGTGGTGATGGTCTCTGTCGCGACACGTCATTGCTTCCATGCTTACGTACGCGGTGGGTGGGATCGGCAGTTGCCCCCTTGTCTATCTCACAACCCGACAGGCCTCACTGTGTTAACTAACCTTTAACCTTTACACACTACCTTTGTATCTTGCCACCTAATTCCCTTTAGGCAGTATCTTCCCGATATTTAGGCGTCAGTTCTCACATCCATCGGACTTTTGACACATACAATTTCTTGTCACGGCATTGATGCAGCTGAGGCTAACGCTGAGGCAGCGAAGAGTGAGGATCCCGATCCCTGCAGCGACATCTCCAATTGTCAAAGTGGGTCAGCACAATGGAGTCCTCGCTGCATAGCCGCAGGCTACTGCAGGCAGCTCTGCCCAAAGTAACCGACGGTATTCAGGGCACATCAAACTGTCTCTTTCATATAAAAATGACTCAAACTTAGCAGCCGCATAAGTCCCGTATTGACCTCAGTCGCGCGAACATTTACATCCAGTCTGTTTCGCTTCCGACAAAACGACAGCACCACAACCCGTCGCCCATTACAGCAATATGGACTCGAGCCAGCCTGGAGTGCTGGTGCCGCAGATCGTCGGCCCCGTAGAAGAGGAGCCCGCTGCAAAAGAGCCTCCGCTGCGCACAATCAATTTCTCCGACAATCCGGCCGTGATGTTCGTATCAACAGGCCTCAGGCGACTGTGGTTGGTTGACCCGAAACCACTGATGGAGGCCGAAGTCGGAGGAGCACCAGATGGCCCCGAAGACGCCGTCGAGGCAGTTGTCAAATCTTCCATGCAAAAGATGGGAGGATGGGTGATGAACAAGCTGCCATCCGAGCGTTATGACGACGACATCTGGCGAGAAGAACAGACTGATTTCACGCTTCTTGATCCGCCTATATCGGAGTTGGCTACGTCTGATGATAATATTCAAGGAACTAATTGCGACACACCCTGGAGACGCGGGATTTATCAGACATATAACCATGTCTTCTGGGATTCGTATCAGCAGCTGAAGGAGAGCGTACCAGAGGGCGGCATCGGAGAGTTCAGGCCGCCCAACGTGTCTTCGATTACGTTTTCTCTACCAGCCAAAGGGCGAAACAAGTGGCAAGAGCTCATACAGGTCTTTGAGCGGGACGTATTTCTCTATCCAGTCTGGCTCCATCCGCAAACCAAAGTCACCATTTCCGTTGACAACAATGATGGACGCTCAGGAAAACGCGACAGAGAAGTTACTCTTGGGCCGTGGGGGGATACATGGACATCGGTAATATGGATTGAAGGCATGCGCCGTGTTACATTTTCCTTCCACGCCACGGATGGAGGGGCCGACAGTCTACCTGTTGGGGCTGTGGCAGCCCTGTTCGTCTTGGCCACGTGCGAGGCGAGACCTAGATCCTCCTCATCCCTACCGCTAGAGAGTAAAGGGAAATATGTGCCTGGCGTGCCGATGATGCCCGCCGAGGGGTTGAGGGAGGTGGAAGACGGCGAGCCCGAGTTCTGGGCCGAAGCAGACCACCTCTCTCGAGCCCTCTTTCTCAAGGCCGGGGAGGGTGTTGTGGAGCGGTGCACGTTCGACGATCTTTATGCTCGCATTGAGGAGGAGCAAGAAGAAGCGGTTCCAGAACAGCGTTTGCAGCGGCTGGCACTCGATGATGATGCATCCCCAACAATCGCGAGGACCACAACCGGCTTGTCTCAGTCGTCGTCTGTTTACTCGCCGTTGAGAACATCAACCGGACTATCTGAAGACATGGCTACTACAAACATGGATGGCGACAACGATATCAGACTGCTCGCCGTCAAACCATCCGCGGACCCTACGGCAGACCTCGACACGCGGCTAGTAGTTGTGAGCCTGGACAACAAACCCTATTACGAGGCAATCTCTTACACGTGGGGCGACCCCTCCGACAAGGTGCTTCTACGCTGCGAATGCGGCGGCGAAACCGACGGCATCCCAATCCCGCGCAATCTCGAGTCAGCCCTCAAGCGCCTCCGCGACCCGTCGCACCAGAGATATGTGTGGGCAGACTCGGTGTGCATCAACCAGCGCGACCTCGAAGAGCGCTCGCACCAGGTCTCCATCATGCGGAGCATCTACGCCGGCGCCCGGCGCGTCCTCGTCTGGCTGGGTCTGGACACAGACGACCAGGCCGCCCGCGCGTTCCACGCGGTCTGCGACATTGTCCGGTCATGGCGACCCAATGGCGACCGGCTCAGCTTTTCGAGTTACGCCAACCACCTCGAACCACTCGACGACGAAGCCGAGATCGGCCGGATCAACTCGCTGCTGTCCAGGGACGGAGGCTGGGAGGCGCTGCGGGCCATGTTCGAGACGGCCTACTTCCGCCGGTTCTGGGTCATCCAAGAACTGGCCCTGTCCGGGATCCACACAGAAGAGGGAGGGGGAGGGGCCGTGATCATCTGGGGCGATCACCACATCAGCTGGGGGCTGATCGGCATCTGTGCCGCCTGGCTCCTGACGCGAGGGTGGCACGTCGTGAAGGAGGGCTGCCCGGGGGAGCCCATAACTGCCGCATACAACGCCTTCCTGATCTACGTCCTCCCGCTAGCCAAGCCCTCGGGCATCAGCCCCTTTTCGAAGCTCGACCTGTCGGTGGTGCTAGGGACGACCATGAACCGGTTTGACGCGACCGACGCCCGTGACCGCATCTACGCGCTGCTGGGGATGCCGTTCTCCGGCAACGACCCCGATGGTGGTCTGCTGGTTCGGCCCGACTATTCCCAGAGCGTGGACTCGGTATACGTCGAGGCCACCAGATGCATGCTCAGACAGGACCGGCATCTCCGTCTCCTCAGCGCCGTCCAACACCGCCCCTCTCCCCGACAGGTACCTGAAACGCCGGAGGAAGGAGATGGCGGGTGTCATCCGAGCTGGGTGCCGAGGTGGGATCAGCCCTTCCACGCGGAACCGCTTGCGCTGCGGTCCGAACAGGGCTTTTACGCGAACGGCGGGGAGCTTTTCACCCCCGACGAAAACACCTTTGGCGAGGACGGCAGTCTGGTCCTAAGAGGCCTGGAATGCAGCACCGTCACGTCTGTGTCCGAAGAGTGTAGGAAAGGCAACCTGGGTATGACCGGCCTGAGCGATCCTGAACACCAAAAAGCACTGGTGCCCATCCTGTCTGAGCTCAACGACGAGAGGAAGAAGCTGCGCGCTTCGTGGTCCGCTACCCTCGAAAAGTTTGTGCTCTGGGGGATCCGCGACCCGGCGGCACAGGAGGCGGTGTGTGCGAGCGGGAAATCCCTGCAAGCTGTGGTTTTCGCGCAGCCTGGAAAGTACGGCGTGCGCGCCAGCGTGGAAGCGGTCACTGGCGAGAAGGCAATAAACAATCATCTCGGGGAGTTTCTGCTGTATTGGAGAGAGCGGAGCAGCTGGAAGGAGGAAGAACTGGTGCAACCCAGCATGGCCCCTTTTTGGGCTCTGATAAAAGATGTGGATAGCCCTTATGTCTGGGAACGTGCCCTGTGTAGCATGAACACGCTGGTGGGGCGGAGAGTCTTTAAATGTGACGACGGGCGGTTTGGGCTGGGACCGGCGGCCATGAGGCCTGGTGATGTGGTGGCTATTCTCTTTGGTGGGATCGTTCCTTTTGTGCTTCGGCCAGTCCCGACCGAAAACTCGAAAGGAGAGAAGATACAGGAGTGGAGGTTTGTCGGAGAGTGCTTCGTTCCGGGGCTGATGCAGGGCGAGGCGGTCGAGGCTGCGGGGCTGCTGGAGCCGGGCACATATAAGAGAGCCGAAGGTGGAGAACTAACGCTTGACGCCGTCATCGGGGAGGATGGGGCGAGGTTTCGTCGCAAGGTTGGGGAGAACAACGTGCAGGAGTTTGTGATTCGGTGAGTGAAGATGGGCTGTGGAGACATGGAGATTAAACGACAGCATTATAAGCCCACGTCCGAATAAATAAAGCACGTAGGTTTCGCTATTAGTGTAGTCCAATTCAACGTCTCTGTGGCCACGTCTACCGTAACACCATAGCAATGAACCCCGCAAGCAACAACCCCCTGATGCTAGCCCTCGCCATCGACGCCGCACTAGGCACAGTCCAATACGTCACCTGGTTTTGTCATGTCCGTGTTCCTTCATGCATTCATCAAAGAAGTCGACAAATGAAACCGGGTCCTCAGCTCCTGCAGTAGTCCGGCTGATGTAGGAAATACGGCATTCTATTGACTGGTCGGCGGTCGCTTAGAGCAGGAAGTGAGTGATGTCTTTGTTGTTTGCAGATGTGATATATATAACGATATTGTGTTTGTTGCTGCTTTTGTCTTCATTCTTCTAGGGGGTATAATGTTTCAAGACATGAACCTCTTGTGGGCATTCGATATCAACCAAGGTTTGAGACTAAGGTTGCGGAGATAACTTTAAACTTACCACGGAACTCTAAAACTAACCAAGCAGTCAAGGCTTTCTCCGATCTGCATTCGTCACATGCTATCGACCTTGCTGGATAAGCAGAGCCAATTCACTCAATTTGCAGGTGTGCACGGACCACCCCATGGGGATATTTATTGGCCCAACACCTTGCTCCTCGTGCACCAACAGGCTCACTCTGCACTGCAGTCACAACATACTCCTCCCAAAGTCACCAGATTTCCCCCCTCCCGTCAATACAACAATGGCAAACTACGCGCACTTACTCGAAGAATTCCTCAAAAACAAGAGCACGACGGCCGCTGATAAAGCGGCACTCTCCAAGTTTCTTGAAGCGCGTCCCGACCGCATGTCCGCCTCAACCAGCTATCTGGACAATGTCGAAGAACGAGTTGAGTACGGCCGACGGATTCACCAGGTGTTGTTGAACAACATGAACAACATTATTTGCACTGAGCAAGAGCGGGAAGCCCTCCAGACAAGTACATTCTGGAGTCAGCTGATGGTGGCGCCTCTGGAAAATGTCCGGCAGTGTGCGGAGGAATGTGAGGCGGAGTCAGAACGAGCGAGCGCCTTTAAGGCGCTACAAGGCACTATTACCAAATATGCCCGAGCTGCCGAGCTTCTCCCGACACTCCTGAAGATTTTCTTTTAGAAAACTATGTCGGAAGCTGAAGGCGATAAAATCGACCGGCCCAAAGCTAGGAGATCCAAGCAGCCTAGTCGTCGGTCCAGCGCTCAGTCCAGCGTACTCAGTACTCCCAACCTATCTTCAACATTGCTACCTCCACTTCCTCCATCACCAATTCCACCACCAATTCAAGCCCCTTCAACTCTAGCCTCAGGCAAAAGAAAGCGCGGTCAAGCTAAGGTCGAAGGTGAAACACAAGGGGACTCTAGCGTAGTTCTAGAGCGGAGTCAAGAGGACAAGCGAAATCAAGAGGAGAAAAACTCCTGCAGCGAGCGGGACAACTATCAATGCGTCCTTACGCATACTAGCGATCCTCAAATCTGCCACGTCTTCCCCTTTTCTGCAAGGAAGGATCCAAAGGGAACTTTTTTTGCCCTTCATGCCTTGGTCCGACTTTGGGGAGCGAAATGGATCGAAACCTGGGGCCAACTCCTCAGGCGAAAAACCCATCCGAGATCTCAGACAAATGTCCCAATATGGTTTCTCTAAGTGCCACCGCTCGCGATTATTGGGATAGGGCATATCTAGGATTTGAACCGGTAGAGGAGATCGAGAATGGTCTACGGCTTAGGGCACACTGGATGAAAAAGACAAACATGGAGCGCAGAAACTTCGCGCTCAACACTCACCCGGAGGACTGCCTGGAGGATCGCAAGCCTTCTGGAGGACTCATTACCCTGATCGATGCTGAGAATCACCGCCCGATTCTTACCGGGCATTGCATCGAGATCAAGTCTGCCAAAGAGGAACAGCAGCCATCTCGCGCGGTCTGGAAGTTACAGTGGGATCTCATACGGATGGCATGTCTTTGTGGAGGCGGAGAAGATCCGGAGGATTGGGATAGCGATGATGACGACGATCCGTTCTCTATTGGCGTCCCAGCGTTTGATCCAGGTGATGCTTGGGGGTCTGGAGAGAGAGCAACAGCCCTGTCTGAGGATTCTGAGGATATCGACGACGATGATGACGACGATCCATTCTCTGTTGGAGTCTCAGGATAGGATCCGAAGACTCAGGAGTTTGGAAAGAGAGCAACAGCTCCGTCGACGCCACTCCAGACATATAGCAGCAATCTGCCTATCCGCCCTGCTGTAACAGCTGCAGCTCCTGAGCCCCTTGATAAGCTGATCTCGCCAACAAAACAACAAACCAGCTCTCCTGCCAAAGGGGAGAATATTCGGCCTGGTTATGCAAAGTAAGGGTGCGCGGGTTAGTGTGCGACCAGTTCAGGCGGTGATGTGGTCTGTATTACATTACATTGCGGCTATGGGTTGCCGCCAACTTGATTTGGAATGCTTCGATTGACGATGAGGTCATCGCGGCGCGAGGGGATAATTCTGGTGTTTTGATGCGATTGATTTTACATGCCGGTCTGTACATTACACTGCGGCTATGGGTTGCCGCCAATGGCTAAACGCTGACTTATTATGACTATTACTTTACTTTGCTGTCTTGTACCATTTCGCTTGTCGCGTGACTTGTTGATATGATATATGTTGTAACATATAACGCACTTAGGCCAGGGGTTAGCAGCGGCGTTGTATGATAACCTTGGACCATAACCTTACTGCTTCTTTAATCAAATGACAACGGCTAAGCCGTTGTCCTCTACAGGATATACCATGTGATAATCTCAGGTCATACGGTTTATAACTCTTTTGGCGAAAGGTGAATTGTTCTAAATTTAAAGTTAGGTTAATCCATCCAACTGCAAATCCGGGTTCCCCTATAGTTATAAGGTATAGATAGTGGCATATCTAATTAATTTAATTACTTAGCTATATGAAGGAGGAAGGGGATCCATTTGACTAGATCTGTTTCTTTTCTATCGATTCCTTAACTCAGTACAAATCCTCATAGCCACTGCTCCTAAATCAAGCTCATTACAGCACACAAAAATGCAAAACGGCACCTGCTAAGATAAGGTGGTTTTGTTTCGGTGAAAGAGGTGGTGGATTTATAGGAGTAGGACTTTATTACGGGTGTCCGAGCCCGAGTCATCGGGCGGCGGCGGCGGGCGCTGTACCAGCCCCTGCGGGACCAAATCGGGAGTCCTTAGGGGGTCAGGTTGTTGTTGGCGGCGGGTGGAGTCATAGAGGCGTTGTGCACACTGCGTGTTGTGAAAAGAAATGTAATCGCTGCCTTTTCCATGAACCTCCCCGCTGGGGGTAATGCAGGCAAGTAAGGTCTGGCGAGAGGGACGCGGAGTATACACCGCCACAGTCGCGGATGTTCATGAGGAGCTGGTCGGTTTTGTATGCCCGGAGGGAGATGTGTGATTAGTAGGGAGCAATTCCCTGGCGAGTCTGCTGGCTGGATCTGGGGCGGGGAGTGGTGGTGGGGAGGTGGCAGTGGGAGGTGGTAGGTTGCCACTGGACTAACGTTAGACGGAGGCGGGGGAGCAGGCAGTGGGGGGGCTGGAGCCGGTGGTCCAGGTGATGGTGGTGGTGTTGGTGGTAGTGGACCAGGCGGTGGTTGTTGTTGTGGCTGTGGCTGTGGGCCAGGATGTGGCGGTGTTGGTGGTGGTGTTGGTAGCGATGATGATGATGGTGGTGGCGGTGGTGGTGATGATGGTGGTGGTGGAAGCGACGTAAAAGACATCCTATACTGGCGTCTCCGCCGATGTCCTTTATTAGGGTTCAAAGGACGGTAAGGGTAGCTGTTAAGACCAGGAAAGCGATTTGGCTGACGTGAATGACGAACTCTCTGCCCTCTGAGTTTGGTAGAAAGTCTCAACGGTCTGGTTAGAGAAGCGTGAAGGCGAGAATCAGGTTTGAGCGGTTCTTGGGTGGACTCATGCGGTTGATGTGGTGATGGACTGGGAGGTATGTGCTGTTCAAGGAGGGCAGAGGCGATCGGCGGGTAGACGAACACCGCTTGCGAACGTGGTCGTTGAGAACCTCCCATGGCGACTCGTAAATGGGAATAAATAAGGTAGGCTTGATAACCAGGGACAGCGAATCCAACAGACTAAACGGCTGAAACAATGGTGACTTAGAAGTCGAAACTTGTATTGCAGGGGTTAGTTGTATGGTCGTAGATAAGGGTGGCATAAAAGGGGCAATTACACTTTTATATAAACATTGTGTTAAGAGATATTTGCTACAACTAGAAGTTTCCACTGAAAATGGTTTCCCTGTTTGCACCCTAATCTTAAGAGCAATACGGTGTTGATACCAGTGCTTGGAGCAAAGGTTTGGGACAAGCTTGTAACAAATACATCCTCAGATATATCCATGTTTGTGCAGGCAAGTGCCATTGACAATCAGAGCGCAACTGAAGAGTGACACAGGACGAGTCATTTCCAGTCGACGTGCTATGTTCGTCACGGTCACCATAGTTCACTGCGTCGTGAAACCAATCGCGTTTTACGGTCGTGGTTCACAAATTTAGCAAACAGTGTCGCGTTATCTTAGCACAAGGGCTGCCGATGTCTTCAGCATTAGCAGCGACATGGACAGGAAATGGCGTAAGGGCAAGTTGTGGTAGTCAAGACTACCTAGGTACCTAGTTAGCACGTCTTCTCATTATCCGTGCAGTCAAATCGTAACACACTATCAGTGTGGCGTACTCAACCTCATTTGACTGGCAAAACCCGTGTGAAGACGATAGGGCTGACTAATAAATTCCCTAACTAGGTCATCTTCCGTCGTGCCATTTTCCCAAAATATACCTTAAAAGAAACAATCTCCCTATCCTTTTTATAAGCAAACAGCTATCCCTCATTGCCAATCTTTCACCCGCGGAACCAGTGAGCAAAAGTCGCCTCCTGAACGCTCACAGCCTCAGGCTCATCCGCCGGATCCATGTTGACATCCTTCCAGTCAGCAAACATGCCACCTTTACCAATCGTAATGCTTCCAGTAGCGATTGGCTTGCATGACCCGCTCTTAAAGTCCTCGTAGCTTGCATACACGGACACCTTGTGCTTGGCCCCTGGCACCAGAGCCAAGCCGTGTGCATCAAGCTTGACGTTACCGTCGCTGTCGAGGGGCAAAGGCTGCACACTCTTCTCAAACACATCCTCCAACACGGCAACCAACCCCCCCTTGGCTAATTGCTCTTCGCTCAGCTCTGGCTCCACATTCACCTCGACGCGATCTGCAGTAAGCTGCGCATTCGGCGAGGTTTTGAGGACATGATCGATATGCGTCTCACGCAGGCTGCCATAGAGATAGAACGGCATCTTGTCTGGGTACTTGGTATCCAGGGCGGCATACGACATTGACTCGTTGACAAGGACGCGAATGTTGCTCAACTTGAACGTTGCCAGGGGAGGGATGTCGGGACCGGGGATACCATCATCCATGCGGTACTC
Organism: Diplogelasinospora grovesii; assembly: GCA_033297225.1. Lineage (NCBI taxonomy): Eukaryota > Fungi > Ascomycota > Sordariomycetes > Sordariales > Diplogelasinosporaceae > Diplogelasinospora > Diplogelasinospora grovesii. Next base: position 11,317 of record MU853868.1, on the reverse strand, counting down.
GATTTCGGCACCAGGAGAGAGCATGTCGGCAAGCGTCTCCGGGTTAGCATTGGCTGTGGTGTAGAGCTTGCCCGGATTCTCGGTGCGCAGCTTCTGGTAGAGCTGCTGCACTTCGGTGGGGTAGTCCGCCGTGACGATGAGCTGCCAACGATGGTTGGCCATGTTGAACATGGGCATGTGGACGAGGCAGATCTTGTCGTAACCTTGCATGACGAAGCCGTGGAAGGTGGGTTTGATCGTGTTGCGCTCCATGACACGACGGACTTCCTCCTCGGCGATCTCCCGGAAAGACAGGGCCAGCTCCTGAAGGAAGGGCGAGTCGGTGGGCCAGGGGCTCATGGTCACGTTGACGAGGAATCTCAGGTCGCCGTGCGCAGGCGTCTTTCCATCGTCGAGCTGAAGACGCTTCTTGTACGTGGCCAGACACTTACCGTAGGCATCCTCGCTAAACATGGACGAGGTAAGGAACAGGGGGCGCTCCCTCACAACATCCTTTTCCGATGTGACGGATAAGCGCTGGAAGATGCGCTGATTGAGGTAGTTGGCCTCTCCCTGTATGACTTGTCAGTAAACTCCACATCCACGCCATGATTTGGTGCCAAAACTCACCACATCCGTGTTTGGCTTGCCGTTGATCTTAAAGTTGCAGCCAAAGGCGTTGATCATGAGATCGCCGCCAAGCGTAGCCAGGAAAAGCCACGTGTCCTTGTCATTGGCGAGCTCTTCATTGCTCACCCCGAGGATCTTTTCCCGGATGCGCTGCTTCTCCTCGACGTCTTGCTCCGAGCCCCCTTTCTTCTCGCTGGGGAGACGAATGAGCGGGACGACGATCAGGTCATCTTCGGGCCTGGTCATGGTGGCCCAATGACAGTAGAGCTTAGTGCAGGTAAAGACAGCTTCACCAAGAAGCCTGCCATAGCCAAGCTTGTGGAGTCCCAGCGTTTTGTGAGACAGCCATGCGGCCACTGCTGCGGCACCCGGCTTGCTACCCTCCACACCGTAGACGCCCATGCTCTCGACAGCGTCTCCTGCGGCCTCATGAAACACGATGGGGCTGGTCCAAGTGACGAGATATCTCATGCGCTCGTCACGATAACACAACCCACCAGCGGGATAGTTGATGTATCCCGATCTGGCACACAAGTTTAGACTTTAACTAAGACACGAGATGGAATGGAAGACACATACTTGTGTGGGTCAATGGTGATGCTCTCCGCGTGGTGAAGGTGGTGGAGCTGCTCAGTGGTATACGGCTGAAGAGCCAGGGCAGGGACGAACGGGAGGAAGTCGCCCGGGGCCTCTCTGTCGCGCTGGATCGTTGAGGCAAAATAGCCTCCCCATGCCGCATCACAGTGGATGGCGAACGAAAGACCCTTCTTCTGGAATTCGTCACGGAGGGCGGCGATCTCCTTGACAGGGTCACAAGCGCCATGCTCAGTTGATCCGATGATGGCCACAGTGCCAAAGACCGGGCTGTAGTTGCTTTCCGAGTCCCCTTCGATGCATTCATTGAGCCGGGTTCTGAGCGCATCGATGCTCATGCGAGCATCTTCGTCGACGGCAACGTCGACGAAATTGACAGAGCCGATGCCGGAAATGGCCCCTCCCTTGGGCCAGGAGTAATGCTTCGTAGCGCTGACAAAGAACTTGCCGGGCTTGATCCCAAACGTCTTCTCCAAGCAATCCTTGCCCAGCGTCTAGATCAGGTAGTCGTGGAGAGCGTCCTGCAAGAAGGAAGGAGAGACAGAGTACTCCTCGCCGAGGCGGGTAGGGAGCTCGAGCACGGTGGAGGGAGTCAGATTTAGAAGCTCCCAGGTCGAAAGTTCCGTGAATGGCTTCTTCTCTCCCTTGCAGGTGCCAACGTAAAAGGTCGGGGTGGCGTGGGCAAGGAAGTTCAGCGGGGCTCCTTCGGCCATGGCCAGTTTGAGTGACAGGGGATAGAACTTGAGGTTGCGGACTGCAAGCTGGTTAGCGGTGCATTAGACATGAGAGATGCAGAGCTTCTTACTCGCCCAAATAGCCTCGAGATTCGCCACTGAGCCATCCTACAAGCAGACAAACTCGGTGAGCAGCTCTACACGACTCGATTCTTCAGGACGACTCACGCATGTAATATGGCCCCAGGGAGTCACGCCACCAGAACCATAGCCCAGCATATGGCAAAGCTGCAGACCAACCTCTCTCTCGTAGCGTGTGCTGAGAGGACTGGCTTCGGTCGCGACATTGTTGGGATTGTACATCATCGTAGCCATGTCTGAGAGGAGTCAGTCAGTCCAAGCCGGGGCTTCAGCCGACAGATAGGGCCAGACTTGCATCCAATGATACTAGGCAGAGCTGTGTCCATGTTCATGTGGCCATTGTATCTGGGCGACTAGAAGGGAATGGAGTGCAGGGCTAGCCCTTCAGAAAGCGTCTTGACATTCGTTGCAAGAGTCTTGACACTCTCCTTGTAAGACGATGTCTGCATCATCTCATCCGTGATGAAGGCGGGATCCTTGGAATAGACATTCTGTCTGGCAAGTCTCTGGTCATTCAGGATCGCGGTGAAGAAGTCGCTGAGGATCTGGAAGTTCTCGGCCCGAGGGCCCAAGAACCAAGAGCCGACCTTGGCGTGAGCGAGTCTGTCCGGGTCGGTCATTGTTGTGATGGTTCGGTGCGATACTGAGTGGTAGATCTCTTCAAAATGATGGACGCTCCGAGAAGTTGTTCATCGTCAAAGACTCGGAGCTCTCGGCGGTTGAGACAGAGAGAACCCGCGACTTATACCTAGTTTGCTCTTGCCAGGATCCTTGTCAAAGACACCCTGATGGGTCCAAGTCCACTTCCCTTCTGCATTCGAGCGAGTAAAACCTCATAACACTCCAATAGAATGTCTGCTATGCATACCATCTCTGTTGCCAACCCTTCGCTGAACGAGCATTGGTGGGCTTGGCAGCCAGTTAACCACATTTCCTGCGTGCCCCTCCCGATTATGCACATTGTGCATGTCGCAGAAGCAATGGGCTCGACTGGATTAGGTTTCTCCTTCAATGATCGACACTTGATGCCATAACTCCCTCATCGTGGCCGTTATCGCCTCTCCGTCATGGTGTTTTTGGGCTGAATTTTGACGTAAAAATTGGCATCGGAGCGCCTGGATAGGACAAGACGACTGTCGCCATGTGGGGAGCTGAAATGCATGTCACCAAGACGTCGTTGATGTCGAGTCCATGGCTGCAATGGAGGTGACACCGCAGCGGCATCGTCTAAGTGATTGGCAGCTGCCGTAGCAATCGGCGATCCTCTCTACGCCTCTGAGTCATTACCTATGTTTGTTTTTCACATGATTGGGAATTTTTCTGCGGAAGACACGGTAAAAACGAAAACAGCAGACGCGGATGAGAAGCTCACAGGAGCTCCCCGCTTTTGCGCAGCTTTTGGTTGGCCCTGACTACGAGTATGCCGTGGAGAAAGAAAATGCCCCGGGTTGTGCAGCAAAAGAAGAGAATTATCCCTTGGGAATGGTGTGTACCTGATTGTGGGATTGTCTGGGTGAGGTAGTGAGCGCCACGCCAAGGGTAAACGCATTCAAGCAGGTCTGGGTTGTGCCTGCCCATTTTCCAACGCTACAACGGGAAGGCGCGTCAGGATTTGAGGCCCCGCTTCACCTCAATCATACTTGCACTCGATGAACGGTCTTTCAGGGAAAGAGCCAGCAGGTAAGCAATGAACCTGAACGTCAATACCCCACTTTTTGACTCGATAGTTGCGTTTAACCGTCGCGATGCGTAATGAGGTAACTAGTCGTGCATCAACTGTCTTATAGACCCCTGATTGTTATAACTCAGTCTTTATCCCTCTTCTCTGTTTGTGAAGAAGGGACGTATGTGAAAATCGTGTGGGAGCCTAGAGAAGTTGGGCGGCACGCGGGTGACAAAAAAAGTGATTCTCACAAACCAGCCCTCTAATTGACACTGCAGCCGCAAATATACAAGGCTACACATTGAGCTCCTAACGCTACCAAAACTAAGAAACTGAATTAAAACATATTCTGGGATCTGCTTCTATGTCCTCAAATTTTCTCTCGTTTTGCAGACATTGTTTTGGATTATAATGGCTGTATCAAAATAGTAACCTTTTTGTGAGGATCACTTTTCTTGTCACCCGCGTGGGCGGGTCGGCGCGTCCCACCTTTGCATAAGGGCCATAAGGTGATCAGTCTCTTGACTGGCTGATGCTAGTTGATGTCAGGGCTCTTTTATTGGGGCGGCTCCGGATTTGGTTGGCGCTCTCATGTCGATAGCTCGTTTCTTCCTGCGATTCGTGCATTGACCTGCCTTTACAGCGAACTGGTCTTTCGAGTGTAGCATTGTGCAAGGCTGTCCTGCAGGCTGGGGGTCCTCAGTCAGCGACAATCTTACAGGTCAGTTTTGCTGTGAAAAGTGCGCTTTCTACGAGTGGGTTATATACCCCTCGCGCTTTCCCTTCAATCTTCTAAGATCTCGATGTCATTCAGTACCATAAACCGACACTGAGTCAGCTGAAGCACCTATATCACCTGAACCATTCGATAATAGCACATCGCAATGTCCGGCGTCAAGGCTCCAGTTGGTGTCCGCGTCCCAATTATCGCGGACAAAGCCCCGTCTGACGAAGACAACGTTCCGGCTGGTGTTCAGGTTTTCTCCCTCGACGACAGCCGAATCAAGTGGAGAGAGGCAAAGAGCGACCAGGGAGCGACTTATCAGATTGGGACGCTGCTGGCCGACGAGGATGCAACTAAACAGCTTGAAACTCCTCTTGGAGCAGACACAAATCCAGGAACAAAGACAAGCTTGGAAGAGAATCTCACCGGCACGAAGAGCCTTGCCTTGTTCAACATAGAGAAGGACTGCACCAATTTCAAATGGGAAGTGGGCGACAGCAGCTGGAAGGACACCAGTCAGCACGTCAAAGACACGGTGGACATTACACAATACTGCCTCACCGAAAATGACAGTTGGGTCCCAAGTACTTTGATTACATCTTATACATCACCAACACCCAGTCCTAGGACTATCGTTTCTTCGACGAGACCAATGATGGGTATTATATCGATACTTTCGTCAAGGGCGACCACTGGGTCAAATACAACTCCGACAAGCCCAGCATTGTCAAGATTCATGTTCGTTCTTCTTGAATCGTTGAACCGTTCCGAGGTTGCTGTAGTACGAACGGTTTTTGAAGGAAGGGGGGCCAAAGCACCAAAGTAGGTAGTTTTCCATAGCAGACTGTCTCCAACCCATATAGTTGATGACCTCATGCTCATTAACACTTGTTCTGCCCATTACCAGTAAAGTTCCCGGCCTGGTACGGTCCGTCAGGATCGTCAAGACAATCAGCAACCGTCTGGATCTGAAGATTATTCGTCTTGGCCTAGTTAATCAACCACGGCACCAGCTGATTGACCGTTGAGTCGTACGTCTCATGCATGAGCGGGATATGCCCGTTGCCTGACGTCCCGGCCTGCGAAAACATCTGCTCGCTTTGCTGGGCCGTCTTCTTGTTCCAGTCTCCTGCGTCGACGTCGTCCGTGATGACATTGTATCCGAGCTGTTTCATGGTCGAAAGCATGGCAGCACTCGTGGAAAGGTTTGGCGGGCGCATGTACGCGGGTTTCTTGCCAAAGATGTTGACAAACGCCTGCTCTACCTTGGTCATCTCATCTGTGATTTGGGACGCTGGCATGTTTGCCATTGACTTGTGCGACCTACAAAGCTCACTTTAGCCCGGATTGGGGAAGACGTGGGGAATGGCAGCTTACCATGTGTGTGACGACACTTGGTGCCCCGAGTCAAAGGCGTTCTTGACTGCCTTTGCTTGGTTGTATATGCAGCCTTCCAACACATCAGTTGGAACCAAGGAGATAGAGCAAGTGGGGGTAAGTACCATAAAGGGTCCCAGTAAAGAAAAATGTCCCCTTGGCGCCCGCCGCGTTGAGCTTGTCGACCAGTGTCTGCGTGTATGTGTACGGCCCGTCGTCAAAGGCGAGCGCCAGCACGCCGGGCTTCGCGCATTTGATGATGATGGTGCCGGGCGCGACACTTCGCTTGAACACTCCGATCGGACTCTCAACAGGTAGGGCTGATGCGGCGAGCGCGAGGAGCAGCGTCAGGACTACTTGACACCGCATTTTGAGGATCGTGGTGATACACGACAGTACTCGTCTAGATTTGCTTACCGTCAAAACACTCGGCAGTAAGAATCCAGGGATCAAGCAATAATAATGATCTTTAACAACCCATTGAGCGCGGCGGCACGTCACAATGTCCTTCATCTATGCTCCCCGTCTTGCAATATGGAACATCGCGATGCTGTCCAATCAAGCTTCTTATTTCAGTCTCCAGAGCCGTCTGCAGGTACCAGCACTTTGGTCATCGTGGGACGGCATTTGGAGCAAACCCGGCTGGGCGCGCGGGGGCAGACTTTTGCCGAGAAGGGAGCAATCAATCGGTTGATGGAGAGCATACACTTGACGCTGCGTGTTCAGCCTCTTTAACCGACCGCTAAGTCAGCGGCGGAGTGAGACGCCCGTGAAGTCTCGCAACGCGCCCAAGTACAGTCTGGCCGGCCGGTCGTTGCCTGCGTTTGAAGGATTGCTGTGCACGGGGCTGACGTTGACAAACAACTTGATTAATTGTCACCGCCATGAAACAGTGGAGGGTCAAAGCACTTGCCTGACTCGGTTCTTTTGCTGATGTAGGAAAACAAAGCGAAAAGTATATTTGGAATTCTGGAGGACGAAAACAAGAGCACACGAAACTACACAAACCTTCTGGGCTTCCAACATCGACTTGATCACTCATCAAGATTTCCATTCGGGTGCCTTCAAGCTTCCAGACTCATGGTGGGCCGTCCTTTACTCGTTAGTAAACGGGAGGCGATGTGGACAAAGGCTGGACCCCCCTCAAAGATCAAAAAAGGAAGAACGATGATCCCTTACTGCAAGATATTGGATGTATGTAGTTACTCCGTAAAGTCCGGCGCTATTAGCGGGTCGTCGCTTTCAGCTGGCGTCTTGGCTTTCTCGGGGTCTTAGACTCTCCGATCTTGCTTCAGCTCTTGCCCCATTTCCAGCGCATTTCAAGGAAAAACATTGTGCTTGAGGCTCAAGTTGGGACGATTGGACGAGTCATGCTTCCTCATCAAGATCTCTGCGATGACTGTTGTACTCTTTAACAATGCCTTTAACAGGGCATTCGCGACGTCTGAAGTTGGAATGAGAAAGGCAAAAAGCTGCGCTTACAGGTAAGTGAGTGAGGCTGCTCGTGCCATTCCAGTTGGGAATGGACACGGAAAGCGCGCATCATTCCGCCCCGAAGAATGGCGTCGTGGCAATAGAAGTGACAGTCTCTCATCATTCCGTTGAAAATTCCGCGAAAAAATGTGAGACATTGGATCCGACCAAAAGATTTGGTGGAAGGAGCCGGCGTCGGGTATGTAAAATGGAAGGTCCAGCCCTCCACGAAAGTTGAGGCAACAATAAACGACCTGGAAAGAGCGATGAACCTCCCCGCCAGAGAAAGGCGAAATAAAAAATTGCCTCAGAATTCATCATCAGCCTGATTACGGAGGTACAAAAACCCTAAACTTGGCAGCCATCATTTTGACAAGCGAGACCCTCTGAGATCCAACAGTTCGGCCCAGAAACGTTACTGTAAACTATAGCGGGACTAGCCGACGATGGCAAGGTTAGCTGCATATCTCGATCATGTTCTGGAAACTCTTAACGGCTGTCGACATGTATATCGATTGAAGTTCTCTCTTGTCGACGGCATCACCCGGATTTCTAAGTCATCTCTGAGGAGCGGGACCAGACCTGGCTGAGAGGTAACTAGTCATAACCTCCGAATTTCACAAAAAGATTCGGCGATGAACGATCGACAATCACCGGGGCATACCGGAAATCTAACCGGCCGTTCTTAACGATCCTTCTTGTTAGTACGACGGACTTACCCCTCGCCAAGCGCTGTGACTCCGGAACGGCGGCACCCAAGGAATCCCGGGATCTCAATCCCTTTGGGCGTCAATAAGTGCGCTTTCTTGACAACAGGCCATCGGGACCAAAGCGATTGGGTGCCACCAAAAAACACGGTTTTCCAGTACCTCGAGCACCATGGATCTTATCAGCCAGCAATTGGTTCTACTAATTATGCCAAGAAGATACACTTATTAACGCCCAAAGGAATGGTCAGGGGCTAACCATAAGTAGAATGCACTCCTTGACGCTAACGTCCAACCCTGCGTGATGAGGTTGTGAGTTAGCGGCAAATGCCGTGGCTGACCGCTAGCGCGTCCGCGTCCAGGCACGCGACGCCGCTCGCGATCTTGCTGTGTCGAAATTCCAGCTGGATGCACAGACGTTTCATTTGAGACTGTCAACTCCCCTGAAGAATGACACTTGGAATAAGTCGACCTCATCGGCCGACATGAGAATCGGCTTGGTTCCATCCAAGGCCGTATTCGTACGATTGAAGGCGTATCCGTTTACTCCGCCCTTGAGCAGTGTTGGCGCGCGCATGTGATACCGAATGAACTCGCTATGCCACCGCGTCGATCTCACAAAAAGTCAAGGACAGGCTGTCGGCGCTGCAAAGTCCGGAAAATCAAAGTAAGATAACGTGCCAGCTACGCAATTAATCAAGGAAGTTAACTCAAAATGTCTCGAGTGTGACGAAGATCATCCCCGGTGCCGAAACTGTGAGAAGCATGGCGTGCCTTGCGACTATGAGAACCCGGGCGTCATCGGAGAGCTTGAGCAGACACTTGCGCTTGCGACGCCTGGCAGGAGTCATTCAGCATCGCCACTCTCAGTCACAGCCGTCTGCAGATCGCCATCCGCACCTGTTCTTTCGGTGGTGACTCCAGCGAGTCAGAGGATGCTGGAGTTGAGGCTGATGCATCAGTACACAGCAGCCACTTACAAAACCATCAGCATAACCACGCAGACCCTGGATGTCTGGCAAAATGCCATACCGAGGATAGCAGTTGCAGGGCCTCAGCATCTTGCCAATGCGCTTCTGGCCGTCGCCGCCCTCCATCTGCGCAGCTTCTCGCCCGACGACAGGATTCTCACGCAGGCCTCGCATGCGTACATTGGCGCTGCGCTTGCCGACTACAAGAACGAACTGAGCAAGGGCATCGACCAGTCCAACGCGGAGGGTCTTTTCTTGACCTGCTCCCTCGTCACACTTCACTCGGTGGCACTGCGCGCCCTCGCCCGGGACGAGCTCAGCATCGACTGGGAGAATGGGATTGTTCCTGCTGACTACAGGGACAGCGGCACCGCCGCCAAGGGATATACCCCGCCCCTTTCTTGGTTCTATGCGTTGCAGGGTGTCAAAGTTGTCACGGCGTCCTCGTGGCGCTATCTCCGGGGCAACCCTGTGGTAACGCAGATCATGAACTCGCTCGATGGCCTGCAGCTCGATTTTACCATCGGCCACGGTTTCTTCGACAAGCTCCTCGTCGGACTTGAGAACGAGCTGCCTGTCCCCTACATCAACAAACCCAACATCCGCGCTGGCGGTCCAAACCACCCGTTTTCGACCCCTGCCGACTTCTCTCAATCCGAGGCACTGGCAACATCCCTTCCCTTCACCGCGGCTACCACCTCTTCGTCTTCTCCCACAGATTGCCGACCTCCTCCCTTACGAAGTGAGCAAGGAGCATACCCCCCGCGCACAAGCAGTAGTGGTCAGAGCCAGGACGAAGAGAGTCATAGGCGTCACATACAGGGTGTTTTCACCAGTCGAATCGGCACACCGCAGGAGGCATACAGGCATGCCATTGCCGTGCTCAACTGGGCACACAAGATTCCGCACAAGGGTTCATCTCTCGCCTTTCCCGCTACGGTCTCGCGGCACTTTGTCCAGCTTCTCGAAGATGGACAACCGCGCGCCTTTGCGATACTCGCCTGCTTCTTCGCGCTGCTCAAACCTTTTGAGAACGCGTGGTGGTTAAAGGGTATGGTGAGACGAGAGGTTGTGGGCATTGTTGAGCTGTTCAGGTCTGGCCACTTTGGCCCGGCCATGTACGATGCCTGGTGGCCTTATCTCAGGTGGGCAGAGAAGATATCTCTGTGGCCAGAGAAAGCAGACGGCAGTGTAATCATTCCTCCTGATGAATGGGGCGTCGACTGGGCAGTCGAGGAGAAGGCGCTCGCCAAGGGCGGAGTTGGGAAGGACTTTGTGAGCTGTTATGAGGAACTCAGCCTAAGCGACAACGGCAGCGGTAACGGCAACGGCAACGACGACCGAATGGAGGCCGGATTACTTGCCGACAAGGTCAGCGAGAAGGGCTTCACCCCTATCGATGAGGGGTATGGGGATTGAGATGCATAACAGCATCGAGGGCCACTAGGGCCTTTTTCTCATGTACGGTACGATAATGTCAACTTCAATGATCCATGGACCGATCAAGATCCCTACCGACCGACTTGCATTTGATAGCCGACTGCGTCGCAGAAGACAGACTCTTATTGGCACCGGATTGCCTGCTCCGTCGACTGCAAGGGATTAGGTTAAAGGCTTGCCATACTTTTTTCTCAAGGACTGCTGCTATCGGGGAGTAATAGCTGGGGGGAGGGTATGGGGAAATTTGTAAAATGGAAGCAGATGGCCTATATTGTCTGAGTCCAGGACGGGCCGACTTGAGGGGGTGAAAAGCAAAAAGGTCTAAAAGATTGGCCCGTCTGGGATTCGAACCCAGGATCCTGTGATGTTCCAACCCCGAGTTGGGTCCAACCGGCGCGCTTCGGGCCGGGGTTTGTCAGACCCCATCCCTTTGGGCGTGAGCAAGCTCAATTTCTTGGCTGGAGTGATGGAGGTAGGGTGAGGGTATTCGATGCGTGCGACAACAGTACGTTACCACCTGACAACATAGTGTAAGTACGTCGAGAACTCCGAGTCTCAGCTTCCCACGATTCAATCCATATTATCCTCCCCCAAATGGGAGAAAAAAGCACAGAAGAGCAAGAGAGAGACTATGATCACAGAAAAATTGCCATCAGAACCAGTGCAACAACCACAGCAGCGCTCTGGAGGACAGACGAGAGAATATAGCCTGTTGTTCCCATCTTTTCCGAGTCATATTTGAGAATGGAGAATCCCCCCTCTGTCCTCCCGTCCTCCTTTTCCTTCATTTCAAAGAGTAACACATACTGCCCCGGCTCGAGCCCCTCCGCCCAGCTCTCAGTCCCCTCCCCAGGGTAGCAGATCCATCCATACACTCCATAACCAAGTCTCGGTGATGGGTTGGACGTTCTGTCCACCAAAGAGGCCGTGGAATGGGTCAATAT